>MU874217.1:2811-13375 GCA_036418205.1 Ostertagia ostertagi
GCCAGGGGCCGGAGGAACCGAGATGTGGCGTTTTGTGCTAAAGGTGCGCTAGTTGCAGCGCCCTGGGCTGCCAATCCTTTCTGAGCTCCGCCACCGCCTGTGCTCCGCCCCTCAGCAGCCGCTGTTCGATTATCATTTTGATAAGGTATTCCACTTCGAGCGCGTATCCTATAACTTTCCCATGGAATGCGTTATCAATCAAAGCATGATCTTTGCTGGTATGATGGTGGCTATCGGTTTAACATGTGCAAACGACCTCTTAGTTGGTTGCTAGCTCGTCCATTATCGGAGGTCAACGGGCAAGAAAGGGTCCCATTTTGCGCATTTCAACGGATTTCTAATAAATGTGCTCATCTGCTACTCACGTGTGCTCAAAAAGGGTGCGTTTTTGACCCTATGTGGCAAAAAAGACTCCGGGAAAAATTGTCCAGTTGAGCTGGTAAGTTTAACTTTTCCACCATACAGTGCAGACCCTACTCTAACTAACTGTATACTTCTTTTGTCCAGGCCTAACTTTTTAGCAAGTGAGAGGGATGATTTGTCAGATGATGTCAAAACCGACCTACCTCTCTTTTTCGACTCAAAAAATTCCTAGCTTTAATCGTACGAGGTTTCCACTCATACTGGTAAATGGGAAAGTGCTAATGAGTCATTCGATGAATATGCTGTTTCACTCCCCGGATTCTGAATTAAAATATTGGTGGTCCGAAACTCGTGGTGAAAAAACGACACTAAGATATCCGGTACCTAATAGTTTTTGTACGTTTGTTTCTCTTCAGAAACCGAATCTTCATGCGTGAAACTTTGTGTGCTATTTCCAGTGATCACAACTGACACATTCATGTTAGGAAAGAATGCAAGAATTTTCCGCGAAAGATTCCTTTAAAGTGAATAACCGGCGTCCAGTTCGATCAAATGAGCACACGAGACGAGAGAAGATGAAGATTACTTCGTGTTAGGGTGTGCAGCACAAGTTGACAAGACTGAAATTTTCACTCAAAAGAGGGCTTCATACATCATGTGGGCCACGGGGACTCGCATAGTAATGCGGCTTGCGCAGCCTGAGGCTAACAACAGTTCATTTCGCATGAAGTGAGATCACGCACCAAATAATATTTGCGTATTCAAGCTCATCTCCTTTTCTATTCTAGAATCCTCTTCAGAGCCAATGTGAAAAAGGTCCTAACGATGAGTGCATTCGATAATGTGTGATGCAATTTTTCGGGTTTATTATCTAACAAAAAGTCACATGCATATAAAGACGTGATCACTGGTGAAAAAACAACAAACAAAATGTACATAATTAAGCTAATTTCTGCCCTTTTTAACTTGACAGCTCTTCAGTCAGATCGATTGAGATGGCCATGGAGGAATGCTCTTTCTTTCCGAAGATCTCGATTATTGGCAACCAAGATTCTGAAAAATCAAGCAAATAAAACTCAGATTTTTTTACATCCAAAGAGAACGCAAACCCGAGAGTGGTCTTAAAATAGGGCGGAACACAGGAATCTTCCTTTACTTTCGTGTAGACTGTGTCCCAGTCATCCACCTGCCGTCAGGTACCTGATCTGTATTAGGACTTTCAATGCCGTAAATAGCCCAACCGGCAAAATTCGAAAAAGACACATGCAAAAATGGAAACGAGCCAACGTTCTTCAAAAGAATTCAGAGTTTGAATGTTCACTAACTCACCATAGGAAAACCAATCGGTGTTGCAAGGGATCGCGAATCTAGTTTGTCGACCAAACCGTCAGAAGAGTGGGCCTTTTCACATTTCTTAACAGAGAAATAGTCATAAAACTATACATAACAACATAAACAGATAGGAAGAAGTAGGTGTTTGCTCAGAAAACTCTTCCAGGATCAGATTTTTCGATATCCTCGGAAATGTTGTTTCTGTAAAGTATAGAACTAAGCAAGATATACTTTAGCAATGTTCATGGCTTTACTTCCGAGCATAACAGAGATTAGTTGCTGCGCACATTTTTTTGGTATGCTAAGCATTTTGTTGGTTGGTGCATCTCCTTTAACACTTTGGAGACCGCGCGTGTTTTACGTTCCGCGGCCGCGCGGGACTTCGGTGAGAATTTTTAGGGATCTTATCTAGCAAATTCAAAGAAGAACCCACTGTGTAATGCAGAAGAAATCTTATCGGATAAAATGGAAAAGAAAATGAATGAAAAACCTAATAATTGTTTCGAAATGCGAGCTGAAAGGTCCTATGCGGTCGGAGGACTGCAGCCCACATATGGGCTGCGTGGGCTCCAAGGTGTTAAAATTCGCATTAAATCCGACGAACATGTTGCGCAGCGCTTCAATTTTCATTTGATCGAGAGGAAATCCTCGAATAAGTCGGTTCTTGATTGAAGATGACGGGGGACAAGACGAGACGACGACTCTTTGAAATTTCAGGATAGGCAGCTTTCTTGTAGGCTGTCTTTTGCGAATGCGTTCTCTTATATGGTTGCCATACACTCCGAAACGCAAGAAATATCCTGACAGTAGCGACTCACGACCTAGAATTTGATTCCCGGCACTGCATGCGCGTGTAAGGGACCACAGGCCACTACACCATTCCTCCGCTCGTAGATACAGTGGTGGTATCCACGCGTCTGTCAGAACCATAAGGCAATTCTTTAATATCCCGCACGTGTAGGACTTAGATGAACCTTTCCTGCAGAGGTGGTTTCTTTTATACAAGAATGCATTTGAAAATTAGGTGACCCTTCATTATATAAACCGCTAACTTGGTGTGCCGGTTTGTGTGTCTGTCCGTCCGTAAAATGAAGAGTAATAAAGCAGCCAGTGGAATGAACAAGCCGCCTATAAATCTCGTCAGCTCGCAGGGCTGCACGGGTGAATCTTCTCGTTTTGGGAGCCAGACAGCGACCCTCTTGTTGTTATCGTAGAAGATCCAGCTCTTCATCTCCCGGTCACCAGATCCTGCAGAAAACTCCTTCCGATTTGGTAAGGAGGAGCGACTGGGCGATTGAGACACGCGTGTGACGCAGATCGTCGGTCAGTTGGTGCGGAATCCATCGAGCGAAAACTTTCCTGTAACCGTGCTCGTGAAGGTGTCGAACGACGTTGCTGTGATCGCATTCGAGAAGCTCCGCCAATTCCCTGCTCGTAGCCTCCGGCTTCTCCTTCACCTCGCTGAGGAATCGATCGTCTTCGCTGGCAACTGGTCGCCCAGAGCGAGGATCGTCGTCGAGCATCGGATCTCCAGACTGAAAACGAGCGAATAAACGACTAACCGTCGCATGGCTGACGAGGTTCTCTCCGAATGCAGTGTTGATATTGGAGGCAGTGGAACGAGCACTGGAACCGCGGCGCCACTCGTAGAAGACGATTGCTCGAAGTTGACTTCTTGACAATTGCGACATGGTTTATACCAGAAGGGCTCGGGGACCTATTTAAACTGCTAGCGGTAACTCTGAGATTGTTCCAGAATAAGATGTCATTGACGATGAAACAAGGTTACTGTAGCAAGACACGACGGTTCATGTGAATTCGTGTCTCAAGTCTTACCTAATATAATCACCTCTAAGTTAACAAATGCGTTTAGCCATGCAACGCAAAATTTAGAATTACGCTGGTCCTCATTTCGATCCTTCAATTAGGATGATCAATTGGAAAAAGAAGTTCTATGACAGATTGGAGAACTTCCCTAAGATTACTGAATACCCAGATTCAACGACTTTTTCGAATTTTAAGTCAATAATAATATCATCTTAAAGGGAAGCTGGATGGTAAAGAAGGACTCCAAAATGGCGACCAAACAAGCTAAGTCTTCATGAAATATCATCTGATTTGTTCTGAGATCCCTTTTTGAAGTTCATAACTGAAAGAGCGATGATTTAGATATAAATAATCCTGGAGGAATTAAAAAAAACATTCCTTTAGGGTTATTTCCAAGTAACCATCTAATCAGATGCTTTGCTTCTTTATACTCTGACTTCGTCTCTTCTCTTTTTGTCTTCTCATTAGTTTGAAAATAGGTAGAGATTAGAAGATAAGGCAAACCTGACTGAATCTTTGTGGCGGTCTTCTGTGCAGTACAAGGAATCAAGTGAAATTGAAAGCTGTCACCATTTTCACAAATTCGAATGCATTCCCTATGATTGCTACAGTGATAAAAAAAATGGAGAGCCATACCAAAAAAGGGTACCTGAACGCATGAACTGCGTAAACCATGAAAAAGTGATTGAACCGGCGAGAAATTCTGTCCAAAAGATGGCTAGGAAGTGATTGTGGGCCCATAGCGAACCTCCTCAAAGGATCTAAAACGCTGAGAGAAGTAGCAATTCAAGTGGAAATGGTATATTATAATACTATCAAATATAATTACAATAAAGTTCAGCCGGCCCATGGTCACAATCCTTTTCATCCCACAACCGCTGCTCATTATTCCGTGGCTTCAATTGACGTAACCGTTCCTTCAGCATTTTCCTTAGCTGCTGATGCTGAATAAAATTGCTTGTTATTATGAACTACTATCTTGGTGTGTCAGTTCAACAAATCAGATGGCGCTCGCCACCGCGTCGGCGCCATTCGTGCGGCGAGGGGGCGGAGCCTTCAGGACGAGTGTTGTCTATATCGACTTCTGAGTAGGATGGCGATCTTCATACTCTCTCTTTGTGACTAGTAGGATGTTTTACAGCGTGAAACTTAAAGTGGGTAGACTTACTCCTCCAAACTATGATGACCGTGCCTTTCTAAAATACACTGTTCATCATTTTAACCACCTGTGATTCAATATTATTTGTTCATTGGTAATTCCAGAACTCAAGAATTGGAAATTCTTTCTTTGACACGGTTTCACCTAACTTATATCTTGAATTATTCATATCAAATTTTTAACTAACAGATGTAAATGGTTATCAATAAACGAAAGAACTTCTTTTTAGTTCCCAAGACTCATGCTCTTCCAACCACTCCTTAAAAATAAGTAGCGAGTACTACCCACGTGCTTACGAGGGCAGAGTTGACGCTCGCCACTATTTCAGTAAGAGTTCTGTGGATGCTATGAACGAAAACTGTTGCATTAAATCATATACACTGCGGCTTATCGCAACCTTCCTGGGGCTCTCAACAACAAACTCAAATGAAATCTTAGGATGAATTCTTCTCTCTGGACATTTCTGTTGTTTGTATATATTCTGGTATGTTGCTTGTCCGAGCAATGAAGATCTTGTGCGACCAATGCTAAAGACAAGAGCCTGAGGCGAAGCCGCCAGCACCATACGTGTAATTGGTTATATCTGGGGAAAAATGGTTACAGAACCTGTCCCAAGGTACTTTGCCGTGATGACTGCAACACTATGTTGACTCGAAACAATTCTTTTAATAGTCAACTATTATATATTCGCAGGAATAAGACCTAAAAATAGCTATTGCTTGCTATCATATGGTTGACTACAACATTATCTAAAACATCCTTTTTGTTTGAACGAACCAGAGTGAACGATTCATCCCGAACATCTTTTTTATGACCACATTCAAAAATTCAGCGTGTTGAGAGCATGTAAGAGCTGAATCACGGTTGCGCATCGAAGCAAATACCTCAATAGTTTGGCTTACAGCAAAAGGAAGAAGTCGAAACTTTGACTCTCAATTCTTTTAGACATCAGAATAATTCAAGTTATTTGTCCAGGAAACACACCTAATCAGAGCAAAGATAGGATCACCTTACTGGTCGTCGTAGTTCTTTATTTTGTTCGCTACCACACGGTTCTCATAGAGAGAAATGTGTTTTGTAAAATAATGGCGCTGTTTAGAGACACTGTGAGTGAAACTTAGTAGTAGTGTAGACAAATTATATTCATGTTTTGATCACAAAGCCCAAAAAGCTACATGCTTATTATAGATTTAGATAAGGAACAACTACAATATTAAGATAGCTAATGAAAGTGACTGTATCCTTGCTCCGAAGTAGAACACGTAGGGTTCAACAATTAGAAATTCCGCTGAACAGTCATTCACAATCACAGTCATCGGAATGCTCAGAAAGTCCCACGCCATTAGTACATCCGATATCTGGCAATGGACACGCCCACCCGCCGCGCCGTCGTGGCCACGCCTACTGGCGCGGCGATCCCATCGATTCTGTTGACACGGAGCCATCTTCGTGGAGGGCATACATTATACGAAGTTCATCCACATGGTTGCTGTATGGAAATATTGAAGAGGGAACGAGGCGCAGAGGCAGGGAGAAGATCAACCGCTAATTAATTAAGGCGCAGCCTACGATAAAAATTGTGATTAAGACGCTTTCGTAGTGATGATAATGAGATACTTTAATGTTCAATGATAGTCGAGAGCCACGAACTTCTTGGAAAGCTGAAAAGTAATGGCCTGACTTCGATGAGTCTAGGATGTGTACAACAGCGAAGACAGAGTGATAAGAGGAACAACACGCGAGAGTGCATGGCGTTAGAGCGGGCAAGCTGACTCTACATTCAGCCGAGGTAGCGGGAGCGTCTTTCACGGATCCATGGTGCAGGCCCGTAAAAGATTCACAACCAGCGCTAAATTTTGCAAAGAAGCTAGTAGTGCTGAGTGGTACGAAGGGTTCCGGAGGAACTTACAATTCCTCCCGCCGGTACCTCCTACAAGTCGCGGCTACTACCGCTTTGCTTCATGTCGAACCTGCTGAGTACCTGCTGCTGTTTATGATCGATACGAATCATTATCTTACAAGGGCTTTTTGTGCTTACGCATACCCTCCACGAATCGTTTCACAAGTGGAAGTGATCTAGCGGGAGCGACGTTAAAGACTCAGGTCGTGATCGAAATGGCCGGTGTGTCTGGCTCGGAAATCGGGCAAGAAACGCGATGTGGAGCGCCAGTGAGGATAAAAGTAAAAAGCACTACAGAAAACACTGGACTTTCCTTTCGAGGTTGACCGTTGTACTTACGAGTGGCGACAGTACTCGGGCAGCCTTGATTATGGGTGTGCCTACAAAGATCGGCGTTCTATGGACTGAGAATGGTTTCGACTGATCCAATCGCACCCCTTCCGAAGCCTCGCACTTGAAAGACAGGCGCTAGAGAAAATCCTAGTTGCGAAATAGGGAACAAAACAAAAACAGCTCAAGATCGAAAAAGCTGAGCAATCAATTAAAACATTGGTCAACAAACGTTAACGCGAACAACAGGCAAAACTTCGTGTTTGAAATAATGAAGATGTTAAAATAATAGGTATTCAACTAACTGTTTGACAAATTATTGTCAAAACGGATATTATGAAGGTCCCTTTTGGCAATCTTTGTAACAAAATATTTTACGAGTACAAAACATGATTTTTTGCAAAATTACCTTCGATAGTAAACACCAGTCGTAGATTGGTGCAAAAAACCAGAAGAGATAAGCGTCGACCTGCTTCCACGAAAGAACACAGCTTTCAGTTCTGAATACCCAATAAAAACTCAATCCTCAGAAAGGGGAAAGGAACAAAAGATCAAACATCAAGTTTGTATATATACCATTCTCACTTGAAATAGCACACCATTCAGAATCAAAAGCTGCTGCTTTTCGAAAATCGTGGGCCGTTTGTTAAGTCGACCAGGAGAAATTTTTCAACAACTTCCAGAAAAATTTCATTTCACTTCGGATTTTTTTCAGAACGTAGCCATTATTCAATTCAAGATAAATTCTTTTCATATCAAGCTTAACAGCGCACAGATGAAGGATGGCCACCCTTACTTTCAATCGTTAGTTCTTCTCACTCATCAGAATATTGTCCCTCACGCCAGGGAAACAAAGAATCCCTTTCAAATTTACTGCTTCTCCATTCAAGGTTACCCCTAAGATTAGAGTTGTGGTTATGTAATGCGCGGTTAGAACAAGAGAAGTAAGCAAACCAGCCCTTTTGGCGCTTCGGCTGGGACCGTATGCTGAATGTTGGGGAGGGGATGGGTCTCCCGACGGTCGACGGACTACTTCAACTCGGTCCTTGAAACCGCCTCAATTTGATGCTTACCTCAGGACTAAGCCTTAAAGAGAGGACGGACCTGCGAGAGAGCGCAGTCCGTCCTCTCTCCAAGGCTTAGTCCTGGGGTAAGCAAACCAGCCCTTTGGCGGAGCTGCTGGACAAGCTGCACCACTTGCGTCATTACTCTCTGGTGCTAACTTAGTTGGGGGGGGGGCACGCGGCGGCGCGGCAGTCTGCTCACCTGGGCTCTCTCGAGCGAGACAGTGTAAACTCGAACATTCCAGCTTTTCACGCATGTCAAGTGACTGCCCCCACCCCCACCCCCCTAGACTGGCTACACTCCCCTGGCCCACGGATTTCCGAACATGCCAGGCGAGCAGACTGCCGCGCCGCCGTGGCCCCCCCCCAACTAAGTTAGCACCCACCTCTCTCCGCAACGACGAAGTTGAAGTGTCCGTCGATCGTCGGGGACCCCATTCCCTCCCGAACATTCGGCACACGGCCCCAGCATAAAATGCACCAAAGGGCTGGTGCTTACCTCCGCCACGGACATATGCTCAGAGACAAGAGTTTATATCGTTGAAAACAAATAAATTCAGAGGAATTTCTGATCCCCACACTGGGGCACGGATGGAGTACTGCCCCTGACCACGTTTGACGTTTGCGTTTACTAATGTTTGCGTAATGATCCATCGAGACAGAAAATATGGCGGCAATTACAAGAGGTCGCAAAACAGAAGGGAATGAAGAGTCGGGTGTCTAGGCGGAGGTTTGCTGAAGAAAAAGCCTGCTAGCACAATTTTATACAGGGTAATTGGCCTTACATCACAGGATTTTCAACTTTGTTCTTGGATTTGAAGATCCCAGCACATCCGTCAATTTTTAGTTGAATTTTACCGATAAAACATACTTGGACGTTTTTGAAAACGTGTTTTGATTTGGGAAATCTCCGGGAATGCTTTAAAAAGTGTATAAATAGTTGAAAAAAACCGGGTGTGGTCGAAATAAAAAAAAAAACAATCCGCGGAGCACTGAAAAAATCGAGTCGAAATGCAGTGTCTGAGTCATTTGATTAGTGTCTACATTGAGGTGGAAATGGTATAATTTGCGGAGCAATTTAGATTATCTATACCGAACAGGCTCGTCAGAACGCTAGGTTGTTCAAAAGTTAACTACACGATAAGCGAGAGCGTGGTCATTCGTAGCAGTCACATGCGTGCCATTGTGTGAGTGGACCCCCACATTTTACAGATGAAATACTCCACAACGAGGTAAGCAAACCAGCCCTTTTGGCGTTTCTGCTGGGGCCGTATGCTGAATGTTGGGGAGGGGATGGGGTCCCCGACGGTCGACGGACTACTTCAACTCGGTCGGTACGGTAGGAGAGTAATGACGCAAGTGGTGCAGCTGGTCCAGCAGCTCCGCCAAGTGGCTGGTTTGCTTACCCCAGGACTAAGCCTTGGGGAGAGGACGGACCTGCGCTCTTTCTCCTACTGAGTTGAAGTAGTCCGTCGACCGTCGGGAATCCCATCCATTCCTCAACATTCAGCATATCGGTCCCAGCAGAAACGCCAAAGAGGCTTGTTTGCTTAGTTAATCCACGAATGGGCCCCCCATGACTCCTTTGAGGTTCACATGAGCTTTTGAACATGATTCTGAACGAGCAGACGGTTGCTTGGCACAATTCTTCTGAACGCGAGGAGGTGTCAGTGTAAGCAAAGCGTACGTGTGTATAAACCAAGAATGTTTCGAAGGAATGGACCTGGCTGGTATTAAGCTGCTTCAGACCCGAATTGACACCCATGAACGTATTAATTTCTTACCCTTCTTTCGCTTGGCTATCCAACCAGTGGTTACATCTTTTCCTTATGCGACCACAGTCCTGGCTCCTGCACCCTAGCCCTCCTTTGGAGGAGAAATCTCAATCCAACTAAAACGTTTGTTAACGTCGACATCTGACTCTCCCTCCGATTACAGATCCATGAGTTTTAAAAAAGACACTTGACCAGTCGCGCTTTTGGGATGCGCTAAAGCATTCTAACTTCATTCGTAATCGTTTTCATTTCATTTGAATGCGGTATGGCCTGCAGTGGCTTGCCGAGGACCACCTAAGTATAATCACTGTTGTTATCCTTTGTGAAAGATCCATAATGACTGAGCGCGGAGGTGATAGAAGCTTAAAGGCAAACCCCGGGATTAGCCCGACTAGTAGGAAGGATACCGCGAGGGAAATTGTAAGACCCGTACCTACCTAGATCACTTCAACTTGGTCGCGAAAATCGCGCGGTTAGGGCGCTAATCCTTACGGGCCTCCAACCATCGAACGCTTCCCACCCACCGCGAGATGTGGTGAGATCAGCGTGCTCTCTCAAACGACGTTCTCTCTCGCGTGTTTTGACCTCTCTGATCGCCCTGTCTTGCCGTCGTACCACATCCGACCTTTTTGAAGGTTAAGGCCTTAAGTTCAGCGTTCCCAAAGAGTTCTCTCGCTTCCCTCTCCACTTTGGGGTCGCTCCGCAGCTAAGCTATCACTGCGAAGCGCTCTTAGCACCAGTTTAATTCCGGAGTTTGCCTTTAATTTGGCCTAGGCATATTCGATTTGAGACCTGACCGTGGACCGAGCGCCTG
>MU874218.1:0-10994 GCA_036418205.1 Ostertagia ostertagi
GAATAGAGGCAGGTCGTCTGAGGGAGTGAAACAGGACGCATTCTGCTGCGTAGGGTGCGCCCTTAGCAGCTTAAAATGACCTTAGCCGCGCAGGTGCATTCCCGTCGCTCGCAGACTTCTACGCCCATCGATTAGCTACCAACTAGTTGCTGGTCCCTCGCCGTCGGACTCTGAACCTTTTAGCAGGGACGCAGAGCAGAGCGTTCACACTGATGACGTCTGCACCGCAGAGGCTCGTCCAACGGGTAAATCAACGGGAAGGAGAAGGATCACGTTTTTCGAGTTTCAGACCGTTTCCCTTGGTTTTTTCTTCACTGCTGCAGCTTTTAGCAGCGCGATTTTCACTCCCGGCGGCTGTTTAATTTATGGTGTCATGTGCCTTTAAGGCCGGGAAGATCGAATGCAAGCGACGATGATGATGATGATGCAAGCGTGCCGCTCAGACCTTTGAATTTCACGAGACACCCTTTCCCTGAGCGGGCATGTCCATTTGAACGGTATGCGATTTCAGATAGACTACCTCCGCGCCGTTCGATCTCCAAAACAACCAGCCGATATGCTTCTCGAAGATGAAGATCTCGCCTATGTTCAACGATTTCTTACCCAAAAAGGCATTCAAAATGAAGTCGTTCGTGAGTTTCTGCATTCTTTAAATGTATCGGGTACTGTAACTTGTCAGGCGGTTTCATTGCTCGATTGCGCTTGCACTTACAGGGTCAAGTTTTCCAGATAACTTTTAAAGGCACGGGTCGCAATCAGATCTTCGAAAAATCCCCTCCTTGGGTGAGGTAGCGGGATCCCAAAACACAAAGTTGGTTGCTCTGTCGCGTCTGAAATCGCGCGACAAGGGACCTTATGCCTTCGCTTGAGCGCTGCAACCGCTGCCGCTCTTATCAGTCGCGGCACACGTGGCGTCTACGCCCTCTCGGGTACGATGTACTCCCTCTCGTTTTCCCTCACGTTACTGCCCTGTCTCTCCGCTATATCACGACCAACTTCGCAAAGGAACTTCCGTGTTTCTATGGTGTTCCTGCTTTGCTCCCCACTAACGTTCAACGCGCACTTCTTGTCCAATACCAAGCAAGACAACACTTTGATTCGATTGCGACCGTGCCTTTAGGTTCTTTCATGTGGCTCCATTCGCTTTTCAGTGCGCAATGTCGAGCGAGAGGTTCGACGAGAAAGGCGAGCACTGGTCGAATCAATCGGCGAAGAAATCACCTTGGATACGATCCAGAAGAGATATCTCTCGTTCGATGATGTCAGTGGCTTTTCCTTACATTTTCTTGTTTTTTGTGCTATCATATAGGCAGCTTTCGCTCTTAGAATGGTACAAGCCTCTCAACACCTAACGGACGACGGGCGTCGGGTACCCGACAGGAGGCCCGTCGCGCGGCAAGAAGGCAGAGTCAGCGGACGAGTCGCAGCGCGTACTGTAGGGATTTCGCGTCAAGTTAAATAGAATGTACCATTGTACGTCCTACATCGCACATCACGCTGCGACTCGTCCGCGACTAGCCTTCTTGCCGCGCGACGGGCCTCCTGCCGGGTACCCGAGTGCGTCACCATGTGGCGTATGCCAAACAGGCTCTCGGTGGTGACGTGAACCACATAGTGGCGACGTGCACCACATGGTGGCCCACGCGCGGAAGTAGAGAAACGCGCTTGGCACACAGGGTATCCCACGCAGAAACGCACTTATTACACGTTGTGTGTTAACCTCGCATCTCCATCAGATGCAAATTTGAAGTGAAAGCGGGCGCGACGTCGCGCGGTAACTTTATACTGCACTTTGAATAATAGCCTTCTCTCTGCTGTTCATTTCGTGTACGATAAGGTTTCGGCGAAGAGATACAGAGTGCTAGGAAGAGGGCCCAGACGACGAGTGGAAGAGATACAATAGAGACGAGCGAGACGCAGCGCGTCTGCGTGGTCAATTCTAAGACAGAGTTGCACTTGGGTGCGTAGTTGTACTGCATATGTTTTCGCTGCGTAGTCATACGGGCGCAGTATATGTTATGCATTACCCAAACAACACACAAGACCCGACTCAGGCGCGCAAAATTTGAAATGTAGGGGGTGTGATGTGAATTTTTGCTACACACTACCGATTTTACCACGCGCCTTTGTACAAAAGAGCGCAGCCTCTGTCCTTCTGGGCCAGCCTATCGTACACAAGAAAGCGAGTCTATAAGTTGAAGAGTCATGCAATGTGTCTTTAAGTTCTTTTTCTGGCACCTTATTACGGAATCGAAATTTATCGAGGAACTCATTTACAGCAAATGGCATTACTGTTTCAACTCGCTCAGCGATTTCCACACATGACAGAAGTGTGGCAGGTGGCGACATCGAGTGAACACCGGAAAATCTATGCAATTAAGGTGGGCGTAAGAGAGTAGAATGTGTTCTAATATAATCTCAAGCCAAAAAGGGCCAAAAGGGAACATTTAGATTGGTTACCCGTCTACCATGAAGAAACCGATTCTTTGGATTGATGCGGGGATCCATGCACGGGAATGGATCACACATTCCACCGCTCTCTACATAATTTGGCAGGTACGGTACGAGTCAATGTTTGTTCCATCAATGAATCCTTCACGATTTTGAGCGAAAGTGGATATTGAGAGGTGTTCGAAAACCTAGGTATCATATTGTAAACCTATTTAGCGGTGCCGGTGGGCGGGGCGAAAACTCCTTTCGCAGAGAAAGTGTTGACACGCAGGGTATTACTAGCGGCTGATAAGCGCTACCCACTCGATTCTATTCAGAATTGTAACAGCAAACTTGGAAATGTCCTATTCAATTATTTACTGGGCCAAGCCGCTGCGCAAGTGGGTGATTTTACCCTTCCAGACGATTCCGGTGCTGATAAAAATCCCTGGAGATGGAAGAGACAGATGGCTTGGCCGGGATTTGCCGCGTAAGGACTTACCCTACTTCCCCTCTACTGCACGTATGCGGTTGCGTTGCGTCTCCCCTCCCCCCCCCCTACCTCCATATACTAATGTAATACCATTACCAAAACCATGAGGTTTTTTACGATTGCCAAAGAGCCACAGGTTTGGACGCACCGCTCGTATTGATCGATTCCCCGGAGGGCCTCCTAACTGTTGAGATGTGTACGCTGCTTTGAAAAAATTCCTCACAAACTCGCTGATTCGAAACGAAAAACCCGTAGTTGGAATCAGCGTCGAGAACACCATAGAATCGTATACATTTTGAATTATCAAACCTCAAAACAGACTTTCTCTTGATCTTCAAATAACACAGCTGCGGGTACGGTAACCGCCTTGATCTACCGTCGATGCCTGCTGTCGCCAAAAAAAAACGCGCGTCTCGCCGAAATCGAGGGACTGGCAAAAAGCGAGAGACTGTGGACTTGCGGAGAACGCAGACGGCCAAACGAGGGGTCGGCGACAACCATCGACCGTAGATCAAAATGAGCTACCGAACGATCTGAGTATTGAAAAGCCAAGATCAAAGGGAAATTCAGATAAGAAGCTTACAATACGAAATGTACATCATTGCATAGAGTTTTTGAGGCTGATTTTGAATATGAAAGCCATTTTTCAATTTGTAAACTACAGTGGTAAAAAGGGCACGTTGCGTGTTTCACTGGCTCAGCTCCGGGGATTGACGAAATAATAAGGTTCGTCTGAGGAAGGAGCGAAACGAACCATTTTAATTATTTCGTTTATAAAAGGTTTTTTTTTCTTTCCTTGAATTAGTTCCATCTGGGCTTTAGTGCTGTAGCGATGGCCGAGGAAGTATTGGACCCGCTATATGTGATACCCCCCCAGGAGGCCCGTCGCGCGACAAGAAGACAGAGTCGGCGGACGAGTTGCAGCGCGTGGTGTGCGATGTGAGACACTCTGTTTAACTCTATTCGCGAAATACTTATAATACGCGCGCGACTCGTCCGCTGATTTTCCCTTGTTGTCGCGAGACGGGCCTCCTGGGGGTGCCCCTCATACGCAACAAGAGAGCGTTGCGCGCTGCGCAGCATCCGACACACCCACGCTTGGTTCTAGAGCACACGAATGGTATTATTTTAATTTATTATTATATAGTGATGCGTTCGACCGACGCGCTTCTGAATTACATCGAACTACTAGTAACAAAATCATTTGTAATCAGGACCGCCAAAGCCAACCACCACCCAACCGTACATTTTTAAATTCGGAGGAGGTGGCCTAAACTGGGCGCAAACTGATGCAAAATGGCATCAATAGAGCGAATATCAGGCTAACTTAATAATGGATCTGTTTGGGGTTGTAACAGTGCAACAGACTGAAGATTTCATGGGCTTTATGGAACCTATATCAAATTTAGGCTCGCTGTGTACCACATAGGTCAGTAGCAGCATAGAAAGCACATGACGTCCTGATGGTTATGAAAGAACCAAGAAAAAAAGCAGAAAAAAAGAGCTAGGGATGACGCGAAAATTGTGATAATGATGGGTGCTGAGACGCATACGTCATTCCCCGCACTGTTCCCATGTAGCTTGCAAAGCAGAATATATGTGTCCTAAGCTGTCCTCAACGTGTTAAGGCAGACAGTGAGTACGATGGCTGGGTCGGCAGACAATTTGGGGACTTCATTCGTGGAAAGGTATCGAAAAGCGGCCCTACAACCTCCAGTAGCGCGCAGGTCGCTTAGCCTTTCAAAAAACACTCGAACCTCCCGGATTCCAGAGCTTTCAGGTTGGGATGAGAAGATTCACTATCTCCTGGTTGCTCCAGAACACCCCTTTCAGGGATTTTCAGGGTGATTAGTCTAGTATGTCTCTACCAAAGTAGCGACATTTCTTTCAGTTACTTCATGACTCCTCATACAAAAGACTTCTTCATGAGATGGACGTGGTCGTCGTGCCAAACACCAACCCCGATGGTTATGAGTACAGCCGTGAAAGCAACAGGATGTGGAGGAAGACGAGGTAGCCTACTTTTAAGGAAGTTCAACCCTCAAATGTACGAGTTTACCGCCGAACTTTCAGGTCAAATTCTACCGTAAGTCGATTTAGCCAATTGTGCAGTGGCGTCGACGCGAACAGGAACTATCCGTTCCATTTCGGCGAGGAAGGAGTCAGCCATTGGCCTTGCCAGTGAGTTTTCCTAGCCCTTAAAATGTCTGTAGTTGACGTCAAAATTCATGAAAATCTCCCATATCTTCAATTTGTCTGCACTTTGCCTTTTGCGCAGGAATCTCTAGAGCGTTCTCAAAATGTTCAGTTCCTGCCTTTGCAAGTATGGTTTTTGACGACAACTATAGGTTACCGAAGGAATTGTCACTGATGTCTTGGATTCAGGGAGACCTACTGCGGCCGAGTTGCACTCAGTGAGCCGGAGGTGACCGCATGACATCCGCAGAATGAGGTGACGAAGCTAATGTGCACAAGTTTTCAGGTGATGGGCCTGGCTGCAGCGATTCTGGAGCGGAGAAATGAGATCCGAGGCTACATCGCGCTTGCATTCCTTCGGCCAAGATATCCTATATCCCTGGGGACATAAAGTCAATGAATATCCTCCTGACGTCGAGGACCTTGTGAGTTCGTTCTCTGGTTTTGGTGAAGCTTACATTCACAAGAGGGCCACCGTTGCAGAAGTCGATGGCCAATGGGATTGCCGCCGCTATATATTCTGTCTACGGCACACGGTATCTCGTGTCAAACAGCGCTGCTGGACTGTGTAGGTAACCTTACCAGGTAGCATTTGAGTCGAGAATAAAAGAGCAAGTTTCAGATCCAGCGTCAGGGGCTGCCGATGATTGGGCAAAGAGTATAGGAGTCAAGTACTCGTTCACCTTCGAGCTGTCCCCAACCACTATGGAGTAAGTCAGAGTCCTTCGGTCATTTACTGTCAGTTATGACTTCACGAAATACGACGAAGGGGCTACACCGCACATTAAAGAGTCATCATCGCGGAGGGGGGGGGGAGAGACAGAGAGCGAGGGAGAGAGAGAGAATGCGGTGTCTGAGAGTATTAATATAGGACACTCGAGAAATATCTCGATTTTTTTTACCCTTTCCAACAACAGACTACTTCACTTCAACGATTGAACATGTGTTCTAGAGACTTAGGGTTATGATGGACCCTTTTCATGTCACCTTTCGGTGGTTCAGTGGATTTATTGTGAATGAGGAAGACTAGACAGAGAGAATAGCTGAACGCCTTTATTGTACGGTATATGGTTGTAGTATCTGTTTCACGGCTTATACGGTAACGGGCACGCCCCCGCCAGACGGGAGGCGTGAGGGGGTCATCGCCAGCGATGCGCAGGCGATGGAAATGTTCATTCTATGAGGGCTTTTGAACCTGGGGCGGTATTCAATCCTTCCCCCAGGGGTTGGGGGACGGAAATCCCTTTAAATTTTCCCTGTCTTCCCGAATGGGGTTGTCCTGATAAAGGGCCTACGTTTAATGTATTTATGTATGTCAATGTAATCATGCGTTGAAAATGAAGAAACTACATCGTTCTAAACAAATAAATTTAAAGGGATTTCCGTCCCCCAAAACCTGGGGGAAGGATTGAATACCGCGTTCTTCTTGGCACACCTCGAAAGTTCGCCTTAAAAACGCAAAAAAGGGCGCCAAGCAAGAAGGTGGAATGGAGTGGAGGGAGAGCAAAGGAGGGAACAGGATTGTGTAACTGGAACTTTTCTACGAACCTACTCCGATGAAGCAAGTAACCCAATCACCATTCTACATACAAATAGTCTGCCCGCTTAAGATGGAAAATGCACGAGGTGACAGTGGTAGTGGATAGCTAATGAACGCCCATTGAGGAGCGCCATGCATCGCACACCATACTTTTGCAGCGTATTCACGATAAACGTCCGCCTAATAAGGACTTCAGACATCTATCAATCCTCTACGAGGCACATTGATTGAGGGGAGTGTAGTGGGAGGAAGAGGAGGAAATAAGTTTCATCAATGCACGAAACAGATCCACTTCACGTCTCAGATTCTGTATCTGATGATTGCACTGAGTCATCTAGTGTTAACCGCTGAACGACAAAGATGGTATCGTTGATAGAGCAGCGGCAAGAGGCGACGCTACTATATCTCCATTTAAGGATCAAAATCTGTGCGTCAGCTAATCCTACCTTTAATGTTCTGGAAAAATAAACCCAGTTTTGAACATAAGTAAGACTCTCTACAATAATCAGATAACGGTTAAAATAAAGGATAAAGCATTTGCCGTTGATCAATCCCTTTTTGGGATGCGGCACGCATTCTACTTCCATTTGTACATTCGTAGTGGCGTTTGAATGCGATGTGGCCTATACAATGACTTGCGGGGGCCAGCCGATGTACAAGTCAGTGTTTTATCCTCCCAGACAAGTCTGGTACCAATTAACCGACCCCGGAGGGATGGAAGGCTTGGTTGGCCCGGGCGACTCACGACCCAGGATTTGATCCCCGGACCGCTCGCGTGGTAAGCGCGCCACTTGTCACTACACCACTTCCGCCCAACCCCCGCCAACAGGCAGAGGGACGCCCTCTCTGGTAAGGTAACTGCTCGTCGTGCAGAATCCGGGAAGGCAATGCACACCGTACTCGGATGGTCTCTCGCCGCCATTCAATCGCCTCTCCGATTGCATGTCAATCGGTGAGATATCCCGCGAACCGGTGGGCGTGGCTTCCCCCCGAGTGTCTTCAGGGAGAGCATACTTTACCAGAAGGGGTCCTTTCCGGTTCGGAGAAGCATACCTCATGGCCCCAGATTAATTTGTTCTCTGTTAGGTAAATTGGCAAAGTGAGTGAACATATGCATTATTTAAAAGGAGTACATTCAGACCAGGATTTCTGTTACCCGAAGCGCACATTCCTCAAGTAACACGAGAAACTATGGAAGGTGTTGTCTATATGGCTAGACGGATACGAGCTGAAGAAGTTGGACGTCTTCTGAACGACATCATCTCCTCAAGGCCTATTCGAAGGCGGAGTCAACGTCGAATCGGATAGTCTTACTTTTGCTAGTCTTGATATGTTCTTATATAATAATTCGTGTAAATTTATTAATATATAACATTTCACAGATGTCCACACTGGACTATTCCTAAGGAAATGATTGATGACCACTACCCCCGTATCAGGTATTTGGCAAAACAATCTTATAATAAAATCTCTTACCCACTGGGACTCTACATGCGAAGATGAACTCGGATAAAAACGGTTGAAATCTGGAATGTGAAAATATTGCCAACTATAGGAACACGAATCTACAATACACATCACATTTTCCCTTCTGGTAAGAAGTGCCAAAAAAACAACAACAAAATCCCCGTTAAAATCCCAATGAGCGATTAGTCATACAAATATGGCAAAATGAAACCTGTGTACTTCGAAAAAAGCGAAAAGCAAATTAATGTTGGTTACGCCGATCAATTAATCTACGATTCACTCCTATCAAGGCACTAGTGCTACCAATCTAAAGACCGATGCAACTTGCGACTCGAGCAATTCGCTGGCGTCCACCGTCGCGTCGCGGCCAGTGATCCACTTGGTTGGCTAGTGCCGCAACGCGACCGCGGACGCTAGCGAGTGGCTAGTAGCGAATGGTAGGATGCGCAAACTCTGACATCGGCCTAAGAGAGACGGTCTAACTTTGGATTAGGCGGAACAGGTCGGCGAAGTGATTCGAGTACAATACTACACATCGATCAGAAATCGTAAAGAGCCCACGAGCTTGAGTGAGAGTTTGGGCATTCGATGATAGCGACAGGTTCTTTCTTTCATTATATTATATACTGATAAGACCCCGATCCTGATTGCTTCACGAACCCTACACGGGGGAGGTCGGCGAGGTGTCAAACGCAAGAAACAATAGCGAGGTACAAATCAACTCACCACAAAAAAGAAGGATTAGGCACACGAAATCTTATCGCCAGGCAACAAAAGCGGTCTGCCTCGTTCTGACTAACGATAGTCGAAAAAGATCCAATGATTAATAGTCTAACAAGGAAATGGTACTTAGTAGTTCAGTACAACTCAACCCCTCGTGATCATCGTATAGAATTTATGGTTGTATCCTGATTAAGAGTTAAGAGAGAACCCAGAACTCACACTTCTACACTCAACCTCTTCTGTGTTCAGCCATAATCACACAGTAAAACTTAGGCACAACTGCGAATCAATAATGCGGACACCATGGAAATATCAAATTTACAAACCAACTATCTCAAATGGATGAGAACTGAGGAATTCTCACGTGTTTTTCGTGAAATAATCGAGTAAATTTCGACTCGACCTTTTCTGGCTCTCCTTTTGCTCTGTAAACACACGATGAACAGACGAAAAAAAGAAACGAAAAAAGCAAAGAAAGTGAAAATAAGCAAAACTACCTTTTATTTCAGCCTAGTGGACGATTTTTCAGAGGTGTTAGTTTCACTGTGAGTTTTCGAGGTGAGTTTTGTAAAGCCCGATGCTCTTCTGACAACATCTTTGAACAGACCGAATCTCCAAATTCAGTGACGCTTGGTAATCTAAGAAAAAAATTAAAAGAGCAAAATGTAAATCAGCGGCCGGTTTTAGAGGTTGATCTTCCCTAAAGAATCACTTCTCAGCTGTGAAAGCCCTCAGCCTGAGCGGGGAAACATCATGAAATGAAAACATGATAACAAACCGCGATCGCCCTTGGCTTGCTCAGCGACCTCGTCTGGTCGACGTATCCCCGGACGCAGAAATCGTCGATATTTTTCTTAGACGTCTAAAAAACAGAAATACTACGTTTTCTACCAGAAAATTTCAAGCAGATGATTCCAAAGAGTCTTACGCTTGGCGATTGACATTCCGAGGTGGTGCTTGGGGTTCCTTGCGTTTCAGCAAGACGTTTGGCCTTAAACTTGGCGATATAACGCTCATAGACCTTATTCGGTAGGTTTTCTGTCGGGTATCTGAAACATGAGCTTTTATGTGCATGCGACACGACCTTCAATATGAAAAGTGACAAACCTGTAATGGAAGGCGCTCCTCCTTCGACTCCTGCGCTGAGAGTGGGGAGTTGAGACGGCGGCGACATTTGGAGTTCCGATCTCAGCATTCGTAATGTTGGCTAACGGCAAAACGGGAGAAACCAATCTGAACCGAGAAATCTCAGATAAAGGAGAATTTCCAGTTTTCACAATTCTTCCACGAACTTTTTCAAAAATCCACATTTAGATTAGTCAGTGGCCCAATTACGAAAACGGCGCCAAAGCCAAAAATGTAGCATTTGTGATAGAGACACACAATAACTCCAATATTGAAGTTTCAGGCGAATTTGCTGGGTAAATGATGCGATTCCAGATTGGAGCCAAAAATTCAAGGAAGTATAAAAAACCGAGAAAAATCTTCCTACTTCATCATCTTGGATATTGGAGACTTTGTGGGCGTTTGAAGTCGTTTTATCGGACTTGTGAATGGTTCTTTCCTTTTACGGGACGGAGTGCTGCGAAGCGATTTTGGTGACGTAGTTTTTCCTTCTTTCCCACGACCGATCGACATCCTAGGTGAAAAACTCATAAGTTCTATAGTTAAAGGCATTTTTCAAACCACTGACTTGTTTACAAGAAGAGTAGTCTTTTCCGATTCGTTGAGTTCGTAAATACAGATCGTCTCCATGGCGGAACCGGTCTCTGTACCGGTGCGGCTTGGATTGACATTATCAGCGCTCCACACGCGGAAGTCCTGATCATCCATTGAGACCATGTACCTGGCAGAAAATGCGTTTAACCCACAGCCCGTATTTGATATGATTGAAGGGTTACAAAAAAAAATAAAATTCTATAGCTTGAAGTGCCTCTACATATGCCAATCAATTAAATATGGCGCTAGCAAAGCAGGTGCCGTTAAGCCTTTTTGTGGATCGAAAGCCACCCAAGTCAACCGGGATTGGCATTACATCGTGATCACTCAGTAACTCTATTAGACTTATTCGGAAAACCACCATTTTGAGCTCTTTAACCCACGAATTGGGTCAGAATCAAAGAGCGCATTTATACAAAAGTGTAT
>MU874219.1:0-10411 GCA_036418205.1 Ostertagia ostertagi
GGTAGGTGTATGTCTTTACGGGAGCATCTTATAACATAGCATTCCTCACGAATCCCAGAGGTAGCAAAGGAGACAGCTTCTGGGGTGAAGGTTCGATTTTGATTGTGTCGGCAGGCTCTCTTCGAGGGAGCCACACGGCACTGTGCTTGTTAGAATCGTAGAGGACCCCAACTCTCATCTCTCGTAATCACGCCTTCCAAAAACCCCTTTCGGTGCGGACAAAGAAGGAGAAACTGACAAATGGGTACCCGCCTGAACCGCGTGCTATCGGTCAAGACATGAGGAATCCATTGAGTCACCACTTTCCTGTGGCGAGGTCGTGAGGGGACCGAGGACTGTGGGATGGGTGCACCCGAGTCTTATCACAAGGCTGCGGGTGCTAACGTCCGGATCCTCTTCGACAGCGCCGAGAACGGTGGAGTCTTCCACCTTTTGTGGGCTTCCCAACCTTGTCTTTTCTTTGAAAGCCGTGTCTCCTCCTTCGAAGCCTGCGAACCAGAGCTTGGCACTGATGATGGAAGTGGTGTCCCTTCCCAATGCGATGCTGATAATGTTGACGGTTCCCACTGCTCCTGTGCCGCAGCGCCATTCATTGAAGATGATCGCTCGAAAGTGTTCTTGTGGAATCGACATCATTATTAAAGTTAAAGAAGGCAACCCGGCAATATATACCTATTGCGGAGAAGTATGATCGACAACGATAGTCTATCACGTAGCAGATTCTAGGTATCGACCAATAAGCGAAAGTTCTGGAGCTTTCAAAAAATCGGCTCAGGACTTTTTTACCATCCTAATATAATACGGATTGTTATATTTATGTATGCTATACGAAGTTAATGATCTTACCCTGCCTGGTTGAAGAAGTGGTGTGAGACTACCGTAACCAGCTAGGTATTGCCGACCCCAAAAATCTTCAGAACGGACCCGAAATCGTATATGAAACGAGGAAATATCGGCTGCAGTGAAATCAAATTCGATGACGAAAGCGAAGTGGAAGCGGCCATCCTGAAGGAACATTTTCTCAGTTGCAAGCTCAATTTGTAAGAACAGCTTCACATTGGTGAACCAGCCTTTTTAGCGCGCTTAGAAGTGTAGCAGGGATCACCTCCAAGCGCCCTTGCACTAATGACGCTCATCGGCGTCATCAAAACTGCTCCGCCTTCAAGCCGTTGTGTTCAGTGTTTTTGAAGGAAGATCCCACGATAAGGTCGGGGGTCAAAAAAGAGGAAATATATCTAGTGGAAAGGCAAGCGGGCTCCTAAAAGGCAGGACGACGAGCGTTCGGCAGCGAAGCGTATGCCACCAGCCACCAAGCAGGGTCATACCCTCGCCGCTCGCTCCGCGACACGCCCACCCTCTCGCCGACTCTAGCCGTTCAGCAGAAGGAGCGTTAGCCTTGATGAGGTCCACGAATGAAGCATCCCCAACGTGCAAATCAAAGAGCAAAAGGGGTCCGATTTCTCCGGTTTTCGGCCAAGTTTCTCGGTTTTTCTTCATCCCTGCACCTCTAACCAGCTCCACCTGGAATTCTTTTCTAGTGTAAACTCCGCTTTCAAGCAGCAGATGCTACTTGATATCAGGTCAGCCATTCACCGTAGGAGACGCTAACTTTCAAATTCGAATGCATTCTATTCGGTTTTGCGAGCTTCGATGCCGCCCAATTTGCGATCCGGGGTTCCCATACTACTGGAAAAGCCTGAAGCCAGTCAACTTCAAGAGATTGTTGGGCTAGAATGAGCTGATAGGGCGTAATTCAAACAACCTGAGTAAGAACTGAATTTAAATCTTTTGTGGCGCAGTGGTAGGTAAGCCCAAGGTTCAAATTCTCCTGGTTCACCTGATCTTTCAACACCGAAGTTCTAGAAAATATACTTTCTTTGTAAAACACTGGCGTTCTGCCATTGGTTAGATCACTCCATCTTATTGCGTATGAAGAAAGATTGAAAATTTTAGCCCCAATCATTTTAAAATATCTTCGAATTTCGAACAAAAACTAACACTGCTGACCTCGTCCATGGTACATGCGGATGTTTGCCCTTCAGTGTTATTTGATGTACAAGTAACTCCATCAGGAAAATACGTCATATATTCGATCCACACATTTTCGTAGTCAAAGTCTTCTGCGTATTCTACAAAAGAGAAGAATTATCAGTTTGAAATAAAGATAGAAGAGTGAAAGAGAATAATTATCAGTTTGAAATAAAGATAGAAGAGGGTGTAAGGATAGTAAGAGTGGTGGGTTAGCTGAAGCGAATACGTGAGATGACGCTAAGTTTGATATAAATAAGGAGTATAATCCTTCGTAACCTATTCAATAACAGCCCTTATCAAGATGCCACGCAGTTGAGATCGAGCCTGTGCTGGCTGCATAAAAGTACGGATGCAATGAAAACTCAAAGTAGTCTTTTGTTCAGGTGAAATAGCAGAGCCCATGAACACAAAAGTCCTGGCACTGTCGAGCCTTGAAGGTGCTCAAAAGGGTGCTTTTGCCTTCCCTTGACCGCTGCAACCGCTGCCATTTTTAGCATGTGCGTCATGCGTGGTCTATGTGATCTCGTAAGACATGTGTCTTTTGCGTAATTCCCCTCCTCGCAGCCATGGGCCTTTCTCTCGTACCAGGGTCGACCTCGAAACAGAGGTGGACTTTGATTTGTCAAGTATTCCAAAGCTCCTTTTACACAACAATCCGATCACAACCCGTGCTCTCAGAGGTCTAAACCTATGAACGATATCCTGCTGTGTACACGGAATCCCACTGAAAATGAAAAGCATGGCGCATTCCGAATGTTGGCCTTTTCGAGTGTCTCTGGAAAAAGAAGCTAGCAACATACCAATGCACATCATTGACACGAACTTCGTCGAACCCTGATCTGGTAGCTCGAACTGCTGTGTTTCGGGTATAGGAGGGACCTGAAATGATGAAAAATCAGCAGGATACCTGCGGAGGGTTTTTTTGCTACTCTCCGACTCACCAAGGTCACTCTGCTGAACTGATCCACCATCGGTGTGAAGTAGTCGTCCCAGATCTGTATAGTAGCAGTGTATTCGCCCATTTTACTCTGAATACGGTATCCGTCGAGTGTCAGCCGCGGCTCGAATATCATAGAGCGCTCATTGAGAAGTGTGATTCGACAAACGACATACTCATCCCGTTGATCGTAGGGGCTACAATAACAGTGTATCGTTGTCAAAATATATTCAGGTAACCTAGGTCCATCAACCGAGGGCCGTCAAGTCAGCCTCCCCGAGTAGGAGAGGGACTCCATCCAGGTAAGGTATGCTCGCCGAAGTAAGCAAACCAGCCCTTTTGTCGTTTCTGCTGGCGCCGTATATTCAACTCGGTCCTTAAACCGCCTCAATTTGATGCTTACCTCAGGACTAAGCCTCAAAGAGAGGACGGACCTGCGAGAGAGCGCAGGTCCGTCCTCTCTCCAAGGCTTAGTCCTGGGGTAAGCAAACCAGCCCTTTTGGCGGAGCTGCTGGACCTAGCTGCACCACTTCGTCATCACTCTCCTACCGTACCGACCGAGTTCAAGTAGTCCGTCGACCTCGGGGACCCCATCCCCTCCCCAACATTCAGCATACGGCCCAGCAGAAACGCCAAAAGGGCTGGTTTGCTTACCTCAATGCTCCCCTGGAAAGCTCTCGGGTAAGCATGCCTCGGTTTTTCGAGATGATTTCCTCGACTTGTGCATGTCAATACGAGAGACCGTTGACCGGGCCTTCTTCTCTAACATAGACGCGTTGGGGGAGCCGACGTTTCTTCCCAGATGAGATCCCTCATCCTGCTCGTGACATCATCCTTACGCCCCGAAGGTAATATCATGCGTTCGTGAATACTCTAATTTACAGATACGGTACACTCCCACCCCCCTCCTCCATCAAAGTAAGATTCTTCCCTACGAACTCAATCATCGTTCCGGAGGGGCGATGCAGGGGTTTTAAGCTGCTGGGGAGCTGCGCTAAATGAGATCGTGATTGCACCGCGTGTTGACGATGGAGCGCGTTGATTTAGTCCAAGACGGAGAGCAAAAGAGAAGTATGACCATATTGCACTTTGAAAGGTCGTAGCTTCTTGCAGTTTATCGATTTGGACAACTTTAAATGATTTTTTGCACTGGTACGTTTTTTTGCCATTTTTCACGCTTAACGGCTGCCCATTTTTCGCATTCACAAGAATGGCAGAAGTCAAATAGTAAAAAAAAAGTACTGAAAATGGCATTGGTGAGACACAAACTGCAGATCCATTTCAGGCGATGCACAAATGTAAGACTCCCTCTAAAAAAGAGTGAGTCTCTAGATAAGACCTGCTTTCGCATGCACATGCTTCAAACTTCTCCTATCTGTTCTACTACGCTGAGACCCTAACCTCTCAATTGTGCTAAAAAGATTCAAACCAAAAAGTGTTGCGAAGATTATCTACTTGAATCCCGCCCCACCAAGAGTGATTAAAGCCAGTTGGGTGGGTGCTGACCTGCTCTGTCATTGCAGTGGGCTTGCGGGGGGCATTTGCTACCCATCACCCTACCCAGGTCCACCGACCGTTGGATCCGACCATGGACCGACTTCGGCCATGCACCTCGCCTTGCGCGAGCCGTTCTGTGTCTTCCAGTGTTCAATTCCGGCATAACCTCTTCACGCAAGAAGCCATGCGTTGGACTTTGTCCAACGGACGGTTGACCCTGCCTACCTCGCTTATTGGTCCCTGTGCCACTTACTCCACCATAATCCACAGTGCACTGAAGCGCGCTGTTGAGCATTGAAGCGCGCCATTCAACCGGAGCATTGGTGGAGGCAGACCTCAAGGGCTGACTCGTCGCCCTGCTCTACTCAACTTTTCTATAGCGATGATGCTCCCTCCGTACAGTTGACGCTCCTTTTTTCGCCGTGATTCCGGCCATCTGGCTGGAGCGCGCAGAGAAAACTGCATGTGAGCACGTCGAAAGCATGTCGATAACACTGTGACCCTTCGCGTACCACGAACGTGGTTACTGTGGAACCATTTCACCGTACCGATAAATCTCTTGTGTGCCACCCTTGCTCTCCAAAATGGCTCAGAACTCACCTCGATAGGCTTCCCAGGTACGCCATGATGTACATTACTTTTTTCTCACATCGAATCACACGGTGATTTCTTCTGAGGGGCAGATCTACGACGGCGTTTTGAGCCATCCATTTGCTGAAATTGTGAACGCTGCGGAATTCGTTCTCGTATAACTTCGTATAATGTAGACCCTTTTCCAGTTCAGGATAATTCATCGAGTATCAACGAACGGTTACAGATTTAATCAGTAAATGAGAAAGAGAGTTTTTACTTTGGCATCAGATTAAACTAAGATTTTCTCTTGCCCCTCGCACGGATGTTATCACTTTCCAGAACTACAAAATTGGATTTCTTGTCTTTTTGACAATTCGAGCGACTGCTGTCGTATGAATTAAAGACTTGGTTGTTTATTTACATTTCCAACTCCCTCTAACTTTGAACACATTACATAGTGCACTGGTTAGAAAGCAAACAAGAATAAAACCATATAATCATATACTAACACTTCAGCGAAAGACCAAACGTATTACTGAAAGCTTATAAAACCTATGGCCAATATAGTGGAATCTATTGGAGCCCTTTGGATGGGTGGTACCACTTCCTGTATTCTCTCCCGTGATAGTAATATAGCTATGTTCTTTTAAACTGCTGTCAGAATAACTTCACTCGAAAGCTTGCCTTTCGTTGCTCTGGACTAAAGTGAGTAGATTCTTTACCTAATGCATGTGAAAGACGTCGTTACTATGCCTTGACATCCTTAGCTAAAAGGAGATTAGTCAATGATCTTATGATGGCTTACAAAATTCTGACTAAAAAAGTTGCTGTAAACCCCACAGATTTTTTCACTTTAGTGCGATCTAGGACTAGGGGTAGTACCATAAAAATAAGACGTCCTGTAGTGAGATCACAGGTCAGAGCGAAATTCTTTGCGATCAGAGTACTACCTTTCATAAATAAAATATTCAATCAGGATACGCTACATTTATCCCTCGGTTCATTTCGTAGAATAGCCATTAGATTAGCTAATGCGGAGGTTTCTTGAAAATAATACCAACTTGACTAATAGACTAGTTTGTATTTGTTTCTTACTGGCTTGTCAGAATGCACCCTTTCTATTACAGAATTGTATCTATCCTTATTCCTCTCTTCTTTTTGATCGCGATTGTGATCCTTTTTTATTGTGAATCTCACACAGATATAATCCACTTTGATTGTAAATCCCACGCAGATATTCTGCGTCCATGAATAAATAAATAAATAAATAATCTGGACTTTTCAACTATGTCCAAATGTATTTGTTGCGGTTGACTATTGTGCTATGCTTACATTTCTAGCGAACGTCTGTTACGCTACTGCTGAAGTGTGTCCCTAGGAGCCTTTTAATTCTCAGGCGTTACTGGGACTCCGTACACCTTTATAGGATCTTTGTTCGGACTCAGCCGTGGAAGACGGTTCATCAGTTTAATTAATACTTTATTTCTAGGGTTAGACGAGGGTGCTTCTCTCACCATACATTCTAATGCGATCACATCTTTTTTACTTTTGCTATTTCACCTCTTTTTCGCTGACCACGAGCCTCCTTTCCGGCGGGAAAAAAAACGAACTAGAGGGAGATTAGAGGAGTTCAAAAAAATCATTGGGAGTAGGGGCGCTGAAAGTTCAGAGATAAGCCAAAAGGAGCTGTCATAAACACTCTCGCAGCCGACATCCTCCACTCTCATAGCCGTTCCAGGACACCTCGAGGGCAGGTGATGGGGAATAAGTGGAATCGAGATTCCTCTACGAACCAAAAGCCAACTTGTGTCGGAGCCATTTTGCCTCTGATCAGTTACGCTCTGTTTTCCCCCCGCGCCGCGCCGTCCACTCGCTCGACTCGCTAATTGTCGAGTCGTCTGTGCTCTCCGCGCGTATGTCCACTCTCTGCACTGCTCTATCTCTAGCACGGTACAGCCATAGTCGAGGAATTGTTCGACCGTTATTCACCCTGCTTCAGGGGCGATAGGAAGCTACTCCGGTAGATTACTACCGTCCCTGAAGATGGTTTCGAACGCCGCCGCAATGGTTTCGGGGTATGACATTGAGGATGTTGACCGAGTATTGGCAAGTACCTGACCGTCCTTTTGCTCTTCTCTGACTTTCATCCTACCGCCTGACTTTACCGCCTGACCTCTCGATACTTCACTTAAGGAGGTCCAAAGCTCATCACCTTTTTCAAAAGTAGACTAACTTTATGAGAAAACAACTAACTCATATCCTGTTTTTTGGACCACTTCACCGCCACTTGATGGAACGCCAATGGATTTGAAGCGATCGGGCAACGTATCTCCTTCAACATATGTGAACAGCCGTGCTTCGGTTCTATTTGGGCTGCAAATGTATTTTCGAGCAAAATGTTTTAGGGAGGGAATCGTTGTTCCAAAAGGTAAAGTAAACATAAAAAAATGCGGCTTATGCCAAATGCTTTGAGATAGGCCATGCATTTGACCTATATTCCTATTTTTGCTGATTGACACGTGGTATATACCATATAAAGGAAAAATACAGGTACTTTTCACCACTTTCTAGGATGCGCCACGCGCTCAAATTCCACTAGAAATCGTAGAAGGACTGGAATGCTTATAAATGGTCTACGCGAATAGAGTTTCAAATCAACTCTTGCATGAAAAAAGGATGATCAAAAATGGTGAGGATCCTCACTCTTGCTCGAGATTGCCAAGCTCATGGTATGAAGAGACTTTCTGTTGCCATTGTAGGTTAACTTCATCAACGGTACGATTTATAGACGTTCCTGGAAAGCTATCCACCGACGTTCCATCCGAAGCAGCATTCAGACCTTTTTCTATTAAGGTGACCCTGAAAATGGATAATTCGTCAGTTTTAGCATTCCCCCAGGTTTTTTTTACGTTTTTTTTATTTTTCATTCTTTAATTTTTTTAATTCTGGTAAAGCTCACTTGAGTCGCATCATCTTTGCTGATCCGGAAAAATCGAATACACTACCTGACTCCATTTGGACTCCCTCTTCCACTGCCGCTGAAATTTAAGGGAATTAAAAGCGATTTAAATAACAACACCAACCCAGCTAAGGATCTAAAATCCCCTAGATAAGCCCGCATTTTTTATAAAAAGTCGCACGCCTTTTCATTCGCTCCACCCTTCTTTGCAAGGCAATGGTTTCCAAAGAGTTTCAAACCTAATAAAAGAACGCTTACAAAAAAACAACAACTCCGAAATTAAAATAATGTACGGATTTCCATCGAAACTTGACACCCCGTATGATAGCGCGCCTTTTCGAGCGGTTTATTATATTTTTCTTTTCCTCACATCGCGAATCTACAGTGCTGGGAAGTATAATAGGAATCGATAATACATTATACGAAGTTATACGAAAGATAGGTTTTCAGTGAGAAGTAAACAAAGAAAGCTTCACTCAGATGAAGAAAACGAATTGTAAACTGGTGCAATGGCAAACAGCGTTGAAAGCAAAGATTTCCATGGTGTTGGCACGAGGCCAAATCGTCTCCATGGCAACGCGGCTGGCTGTGAAACATGCATCGAGGATCCTGAAGAATCTATTGAAAATCACTGAAGGTGCACAAAGGAAGAGATGGCTGTGATGAGTAATCCTTCTGAGATGCGCCACGTATTCGAATATTGTTGCGATTTGCGAGCGCTTTGAATGTTCATCTGGCCCACAAGGTACAAGCGCTTCCACTCCGTGGTCAAATCTAGTAGTTCCATTTTTACCCTTGCATCATTTGACTAAAGCCGGAAAATGAATGACTGCACATATCAGACGTACTCGCTCAGGAACGGTGCAGTAAAAAGTCGTGAGATAAAGCTTTTGCCTCGATTGAGCGATTAGGATGAAGTGACAGAGATAGGATGCCTGACTTGAGATGCCGCACACGCATTCCCACTTTCATTTGTAATTCGCAGCGGGCGTTCGATGCATGTGTCCAACAACAGACTTGCGGGCGATTCAGCGATGTACAATAGTCTGGAAGCTTAGGTTGGCGAGGCCGACCAGGATTTATCTCCTCGAAACGCTGCGTGGTAAGCGATGCCACATGGCACTGCACACTGCCCCCAAAGGTGTAATATTAATAAGGTGAGGCCTTTCTTTCTCACTATGTCCACTATTAAGTGAACTCAAGCTCTGATTTTGGCAACCTCGCATACATTCGTGGTTATTGTGTGCTTTATGCTTCTGCCACGAGGTTTAGGTGGAAGCTTAATTTCGGCTAGCGTTACGGCATTCACATTTGACGTTTTTGAAGGCATACAAGTTATCCACGCTCGGAGGCGTAGGATACGCAAGATTAACAATGTTAGAGAGACACGATGGTTACCGTAGCCCGCGTTTCTGCGCCGGAAGAGGCGGACACGAGCTGCAGGCCTCAGCGCGCAAACGCTGAACGCGTGCGAGTGAACTTGCAATCATGAAGCCTGCTCGCTTCAGAGCAGTCAGCCAAAAAAATGGAGCACCGGAGCATCCTCCACTTCCGCCTCCTCCTACGTGAGGCCAAACCGACATCCTCGCGCGCGACCATCCTCCGCTTCTTCATCAACTTCGCTTAGTATAGTTGGCGAGTTTGCTCGACGCATTCTCTCCTCGTTGAGAGAACGCAGAGAAAACGAGAAGTGGGAGGCGAGCACACATGGAAAATCGATGACACGTGACATTGCGCGCCCCAGTGCCAACGCCCAACGTCGAGAGGGTTACGGTATACCGCCTATGTTCCTGAACTTATAATCTTCTTAGGGCTACACTCACCATCAGTCAGTACATTAGTAGAGAGTATCAGTACATCTAGTCGATCTGTTAAGGTTTCAGGCCTTAATCTCGCCGGCTTAAAGATCAACGCCAAACAATGCTGTTTTATTATCGATAGAGGGGCCGCCAAAAGGTTCATTGGTGGCTAGTTTACTGTTGACGTAGCGATTAAGTTCGGCTTGGCGAGCATTTTACTCCTATCTTATCATCGCGAAGTAGACCTACCACAGCAGTATTATAAGATTCCTCTGGCGTTGTTCAAAAAGGCCAGCTGCACCCTGCCATCTGCTTGACAGGCATCTGCTTTTGCAGCTTTATTCGATGAAACTTGATATTCAAGCAAAGATGAAGATGATTATAGGTGAGCGTTCTGATCCCGGTATAAAGCAAAAAATAAGAAGTACAGTAGATCTGTTTCTGCTCCCAGTTTACTCTGGTTAACTCATTCGTGAATCTGAAATTAATCGTATGAGAATTTTGCACTGAGCTCACTTCGTTCTCCTCCTTTCGCGGGTTTCTTGCAGGTCTTATAGAGACCCCCTAACAGAAGGGTCGTTATATTTCTGAAACTGGAAATGACGGACGGTTACC
>MU874223.1:0-10871 GCA_036418205.1 Ostertagia ostertagi
TAGCTCAATAATAAATCAAGGATTAGGTTTCCCTGCACCGAACTTTCTGTACAAATTGCATGGAAACTCGTAGCACTATAGACTATGATTTTTTACTAGCAGTATGGTTTTATATTATGCAGGTTGTCACATAATTAGTGAATTGCTTTACAACTCATACAAAATGCAAAAAAACTGAATTCGTCTCCAACGGCGGCGTGGCTTCCGTAAAGGACCTGACGAAGGTTTTATACACCGAAACATCGTGCATAATTTCAAAGAATTCTTTTTGAATTGTTTTTTTTTGGAATTTCTGTAAAATTTAGAGTTTTTGTAAATTTCTGGAATTCTTTTGAAATAAAATTTTTGGTGCCTCTATGTTTCACGTGACATTCGAATCGCTTTACAATTAATTCTATGGAATTCTCTGGAATAATTTTTTGAAGGCGTAAAGCACATTTTGCGAAGTGGCATCCACATTATCCTACCGAGCAATTACTCAGCCCATTTACATGCTGCCTTCCGTGGCTGATACTTTCAATTTTTCTGGAACCTATTTTTGAGCTTCCTTCCGCATCATTTCCGATGAGGATCATTCAAACGTCAAATAATATGATATTCAATCCAACATAGGCATAGGATCGGTCAAGCGTAGGGTTTAGGATACCGTGGGCGTCACACTGGAATTTTTTTTGAAGAGAATCGTGAATTTTAAAGGCAGCAAGGTTCCAGAGTGGTTCAGAGGGACGTGGGGGGTGCTCAACGGTACTGACTGGCGAAAAAGCAGAGAAATGTGTCAAGAAAACGCGACAAGGTCCCCTTTTCTGACCGCTCATTTTCCATGGACGTTCAACGGCTCAGACAGCAGTGAGAACCAGTTTCCCGCAACGCATTGGAGACACATGCCACCATGCTCCAGTCGAGTTGCTCCAGTTGTCCCGCTGCTGATAGGACAGCTCGCGCAAATCACCGGCTAAACTAGTGGGCAGAGCGCTTTCGAAGTCCTGCTCATCAACCGGCGCATCTTTCGTCTCGAAGGGCCACAGCTCTTGGCAGTCAAACTACTGCTCCATTTGGTGATATGCAACGTTCCCCGATACGCTCCCTCTTTATAGTGATTGTTTCCTTCAAATACTCTAAGGGGAGGGGTTTGCAGTGCACTATGCATAGCTCCCTTGCCTTCGCTTTCCATGGGAGTGCTTTCCACGTGCTGCTCTTGGCATCATCTAATATTTTTTCAAATCTTCTATGTAATTTTCGATAAGTGCTTTGGTTCACTGAGGTTGGTGACGTGAGGGCCATCGACCAAGCCTTAGTGTCTGAAGTCATTCATTCGCTTTTATCTGAGCTATATGGTATAGTCGAATAATACGATGAGATTATTGCCATTCACTTTCATTTATTGCTTCCCATTATATTTTATTCTACATGACAGCTACCAATTACACGCGTGAGAAAACACGTTTGGTTAATGCGATAGCTCATTTTGCAACTTTTGTGCCTCCTTTCTGACCAGGGTCGGTCCTATCCTTGTTAATTTTAAAAAGGTTTTACGACCCCGCTCCCTCATGAGATGTTTTACATGACCACCTCTTCACAACCACTTTTTCTCTCAAAAACACCGTCGAGCGGGAGGAGCGTGGGCAGGGTCAACCGTTACGTTGGACCGATATTGGAGCGACGTTGGACCGATGTTGACCGCTCTCCGCGCCGGCATTCACTCTCGCCACCCGCGAGCCGTCTGTGTCTCCGTGCGTACGTTCACTCTCGGCATTACTCTCGTCGTCGCGTTGGACTTTGTCCAACGGACGGTTGACCCTGAGCGTGGGAGGGTAGGGTATATAACCGCGCTGAAACGGCAAATTTTCTCCCGCGCCGCTCCCCACTCATCACATGCAACTTCTTACAACCGCAAGTACGACCCCCCCCCTCTACAAACTCATCAAAATACCCCGTTGCTACTTGTAGCAACATAGGGTTGACCCTGTTTCTGAACCCTCCCACACCAGGGTCAAGCGTGCGTTGAGGAATCCTCGACACGTCGCAGGGGGGGGGGGGTCGTATTGGCCCGCTGGGTGGAAGAGATCGAGCCATTTTGATGCAGTGGGATCATCACCGTCGGAAGACAAATATCAAGGATGAGTCGATGCCAGGCCAGAGGATTTCCAATGAAAATGATATTTCACCCACACAAAATTTTCGTGATTCTGAGGCGTCCGGTAATTCTTAGTTACTTCAGTGTTTTATCACCACACAAGTTAAAGAATCTGAATTTCGCACGCTTTCCAAGAGATATTTCATCTTTCAAGTAAGACCCCGAATCTGAAGGGATGTGAGGTACACGGCGCATCCGAGAAAGGGTCTAGTTGTTGCGCGCGCTTCAACTACGGCTCCTTGGACAAACAACCTCAATTCAGGAACAATCGAGAGAATTCTGAAAGTGTCCGTGCGCATTTACAGGGAGGTGTACACCATTCAACATTGCGTTAACGGACTCTTCAGGGTTAAATTTATAAACATGTAACCTTTAAAGTTGAGAAACGCTAATCAATCACTTTTCTTAGAAAGAGAAAAGCAGTGATTCCAAATCTGCTCTTACTTTAGTACATAATCGCCCTTAAAAGGATATACAGCCGTTGAAATAGTGCCAATGTAGCGAAAAAGTACCTTTCGGCGGTACTCGTGCAAAATCCTCAACGTAGCCGTTTTTTTAATACTGGACGTTTGGAGCAGTTCTAGTAACGTTTGATAGAGCAAATCTTCTAGTTTATGATGACGTATTAACTTTTGGATTGGATGAGTTTGAACGGAGTTATGGCTTTAGGAAGTAAAAAACTCGCACTCATCACAAATTTTCCTCGTTAATTTTGCAAAATCCTCAACGTGGCCATTTTTTGAATACTGGACGTATAGAAGCTGCTTTAGCAACGTTTGATAGAGAAAATCTTCTAGTTTTGTCTGCCATATTAACTTTTTGAATTTGACGAAAATGAAGCAAGTTATTGCTTCGGAAAGTGTAAAAACTCGTGCTCATCTCGAATTTTCCTCGTTAATTGATCTAAATTTGTTATTTCTTATAACTTTTTGTAATTTCAATACTGATTAGAAAAAGCTCTTCACAAAACTCCCAAATCTGCTTTCAGATTGAAAATTCGTCATATTTGAAGAAAGTTATAATCATTTGAATATTTGTTCAAATTTCAATAGTAAATAAGCTGCTCCACGGTCAACGCCAAAGTCCAGTCAACACACAGCTGGCGAAGGCGGTTAAAGCTTCTTTCAACTGAAGGGCTACGTGCAAATTGAGAACCACAATCTGTGTAGTACTAGAATTTGGTAAGTCTTGTGGAGGAAATAAATAAAGAAGAGATGTTGTCATAGTATGCCATTTTTAGTGGCTAGTTTGTCGTTTTTGGTCTGTTTCTCGTTTGCTCGTTTGGTAGGACTCATCAATAATGATCATTCTTTGACTTTTTCACTTTTGTACTTCTTAAACGAATTTTTTTGTGGACGGTGGGGTAGCAGGGCTTTTTTATGAGCAGTTTTGGGGAGAATTAAACAACCTTTTCATAGTTCGGCTTTTGAAGAGGGTTGTTTCATGGACTTCGGCCTCCGGCGGAGGGAGGGGGGGGGGGTCGTATTTCCAAATTTTCCTCGACGCCTCGCTTGACCCTGCCCCACTACTACTTTGATACGAAACAAATTCTTTGGGTTCGTCGTTGGCTCGAACATGCTAAATTCTCGTCATCAAATTGTCTGTTATCCTGTAACTAATTCCGCAGGTAATTTTGTCCCGGGGTCAGCTAACTTATTTAATTTTATTTATTTATTCATTTATTTGGAAAAAAATGACAAACGGCGATAAAAGGATGAAGTCTGCTCTACGAAGCCGAGCAAGTATTTGTCTGATTTTGCTGACTGTTTTCGTCATTTTTCTGGGGAACGGCCGTGAAAACTCCCATAAAAAGGATATTAATTGATGTTGATGTGCTAATATGGAGCAGCTTTAGGCCGATGTCACACTTTGCGAATCGCGCGATTCGCTACTAACGATTCGCTAGCGTCCGCGGTCGCGTTGCGGTACCAGCCAATTGAGTGATTCACTGGCCGCGACGCGACCGCAGACGCTAGCGAATCGCGCGATTCGCAAAGTCTGACATCGGCTTTAAGCGATCGACGTATCGAAGAATCCATCATTTCGAAACCAGAGCTTGATTCAAAATTCTTGATTTGTAACTCACATGGTCAAGAATCCCGTCATTAGACCCGAATCAAAGTATACTCTGCTTCTGAAAACCAGATGCGCGTCGAGTGCAGACCACACACCACAAGTGACGACGGCCTCCAAGTAAATCTGGTTAGTAGTGGTTCATAGTGATAGCTGATTTTGGTAAATGATAGTTGTAATTAGTGACAACTGATAGAATACAACTGCAACAGGCTAATCATTTCATTGGCAGAAAACATTTACATTTTGTGGAGGCCGTCGTCACTTGTGGTGTGTGGTCTGCACTCGACGCGCATCTCGTTTCCGGAAGCAGGGGGTAAATGATGATCTTTCGCGGTTGCACCCTCGCTCTCCACGTTCCAGTATCTGCCCTACCCGGAGCAAATATTGAAAAATTGCTTAATCTATCGAAATGCCACAGTGATACTTGTTATTTGGAACACTCGTTAATTATGACTCGCCGCTTATGATCCCTTCATTTCCGCTTGCACCTTCATTTCGAGGAAATTCGCAAACCATTCGTTAGGTTAAATTGTCACATGTTCGTCATAATCAACAACCGATTAATTAAAGGTTTTTGCAGAATTGCCGTACGTCAATTGAACCTATCCATTTGAACTGAAGTCAAAAAGAGACCTTCACATTAGCTTTTTGCTTTTTAATTTCCGTCCATGATGGTGATGAACATGGCGAAAGGGCAGTGACGTTCACAGCATTCCTATTTGTGCGGCAAATTTGAGATTACCCGTAGAGCATTTCTTCGAAACATTTCAGAAACAAACTGTTGGACAGTTGGTGAATGGACGGTTAGTGTGGAGTTTTCCGAGTTCTTGCTTTCTTCATACCAAACTGCATTTCAATTTTGTGATTTATTTTCATTTGGTTTTACTTATTTTATTTGTTTATTATTTGGGCGGAAGTGGTGTAGTGGCAAGTGGCACGCTTACCACGCGAGCGGTCCGGGGATCAAATCCTGGGTCGTGAGTCGCCCGGCCTTCCATCCCTCCGGGGTCGGTTAATTGGTACCAGACTTGTCTGGGAGGATAAAAACACTGACTTGTACATCGGCTGGCCCCCGCAAGTCATTGTAGGCCACATCGCATTCAAACGCCACTACGAATGTACAAATGGAAGTAGAATGCGTGCCGCATCCCAAAAAGGGATTGATCAACGGCAAATGCTTTATCCTTTATTTTAATTTGTTTATTTATATCTATTCAACGCCATGTAGATGCGTCAATGAATCCAATGCGAAATCGAAACAACCATCAAGAGGAGAAAAGGAAAAAAGGCTAGTCCAAGGGAACGCCCCTATCATTACGAACCCAAGCTGTGTGCAACAAGCCCCCCCCTCGGGGAAGGGGGGGGGGGTAGGCCCTCCTAAAACTCTCCGGACCCTCTGTTCCCATATTCTTGGCCATGGGAGTTGTGTCATCGAGCAGAGTAGAGCCGCAGACTTTTGGGACCCCGATCCCCGAGTTGGGCTTGCTGCACCCGGCCCCAAGAAGGCGACCCTGCAGCGAACGTTCGAGAAGAACACGTCATAGGGGAAGTGGCTCTCAAGGGACGAGAAGATCTGTGCCTATGGGGCACCAATGGTAAGTTAACGGGTAATTACCTTAACTGCAGTTCGCTACTTGAGAAATCGCTAACAATGAACCTACCGCACCTTTCGATGTCGGACAAGGTCGGCAGGAATTTGGGACCACAGTTCTTTTTTCACCACTGACGTACATAGCAGCTCGAATGGAGTGCAAAAAATCACCTAATTGCCAATCACGACCTCGTTAAGGTTTTTCAAGTTGCTTTTTACGGGTTATATTGGATTGAATTCATTTATGTTAATGTACTTTGAAACGTATAGAATACCTTCGACTAGTTCAAGGAACTTGTTCTGTGTTTATGAGAGCTGAAGAGTGTATGAAAGCATGAGTTTCCTAGAGAATAGGAACTTTATTCAATTCATATTTCCTAAGCATTCCATTGGAGTTCTTGAGAGCAACCGTGCTGGTAGCTCACAGAAAGTTCCTAAAGTGATTTTGGCGTTATAAGCGCAATTGAGCTGTCTGGAGCAGGGTAAACCGTCGTTTCAGAAATTTTGCGCCCCCTCCCCTCCCTTTTTGAAGAGTTTCCATGCAGCCCCACCCCAACAACACCATCATCACCATCAGTCTTATTGTTGGGAGGCTCTGCTAATACGACACCCCTCCTTCCTACCCCGACCACCAACCTCACCATTAGGCTGTTTATTTAGTGATTATCAATTAGTTAGTCACTAACTACTGTTTATACAGGAAAATGATTATAGATTATGAGACCAATCGACACACCCAGCTCGCCCCTCTTCTCCACCTAACTCGACAACACCAGCCGTACAGAAGTTGAGCGGCGGAGGGGGGATGGGGACAGCCGTAATACAGAAACGTTGAAAGCGGGGAGGGCGGGCAGCCTTTCCCAAATTTTGCGACCCCTAGGGACGTCATCGATGCGACCCCCACCACCACCTCCACTCTTAGGAGGCCCCTTGATGCAATACCCCTACTCCCTACTCCGACCGCCACACTCACCATCATGACTGTTTATATAGAGATGAACTGTTGACTATATGATCAGTCGGACGACAACCCATCTTCTGATCGTTCTTCTGTCAGGGAAAGGTCTGAATTTGTGGTTTCCTCCAAGAACAGTCGTCGAGTGCGGGGAGAGGGGGAGGTTAAATTTGGCTCTCCTCCAGAACAGCCGTCGAGGTGGAGGGGAGGGGGAGGTTAAATTTGTGTCATGAAGCGCTAAATCAACCCATTTTGTCTACTTTACCTTACTTTCATGACAAATTCGCCAAAGTCGTCGAAAAATCCGCCAAATACAACCCCTCTTCGAGACCCTCGTTTACACTTTTCCCAGAAGTAGTTAAGCTTACTCAACGCTAAAATGCGCCCTCAAAAAATCGCAAATGCGACTCCCTCGTTCGAATGTTGCGAACAGACGGTTGACGACCCTGATCTAAATTCGTTCGCAGAATTGGCACCGACGGCAAACATCGAATCATCCCTGAGTAATGCTCTCATTATCTCATAACTGCTCGCTCCTCTCGCGAAACGAGCGGAACTATTTTCTAATAGAAACGCAGAATTTGAATAACCTTGTCGAATCAAATGTTCTTCACGCGTAACAGGATCGGCATGAGAGGAAATTATAGTTCCACCAACATTTAGTGTACTCAATTGTTTTACCGATTCTTAACTCGTTTTCAATAAGAATTCATCAAACAGTCGCCGTAAACTATTGGATTGCAGTTGGTATTTTTATAACCTCACTGATGTATTTCTAGGTCATTCTATACGCTTCGGATTGTTGGCTTCAAAGATTTCTTCTTGTAACACTCAGTCTGCGCATGCTTTTTCGAAGTTATTCTTCACTATCAGTAGCCATCGAAATAGAAAACAGCTTTCTCTGTTTACCTTCAAACATCCGCCGAACATTTTCAGAAAAATATTATTTATATATAGGGTGGGCGCTTGGGCCCTTTTTACTATAGATATAGATATAAATTTTAGGTATTTTGTCAGTGTAAATGATGATCGCTTCCAAACAGTTACAACGAGCTATTTTATTCATCAAATAACCACTTACAAGAGGTATCAAATGTGATTGGTAATTTTAGGGCAAGAAAACACACCCCCTGATCCAATACGAGGGGAAGGTCTACTAATCCGGCCCCTCCTCAAGGCCAAAGTTGACGCTCACACCCAATGCATTTCAAAAAAAGTCAAAATTATGGGCGACCCCCCCCCGACTGGATCAAAATTTTCATTTCGAGCCCTTTCATGCGCACCAGTAGCTTTCTACATGGAATATTTCGCTATTGTCACGTGATCTTTGCGCTGAAAAGTATTTTTGAACTCGCCACCACGAATAATTATGTCCTGCTATCTCCTCACGTAATCCAGAACAAAGCCTTCATGGAGTACACAGATCAGGCATTGGGGGACCTGGAACGGGGCTTATCGGACGAACAGAATATTATTCTGCACTTTCGCAGGCATGTTTTGCTGAGAATTGCAAAGTGTGGAGGTTGCAGACAGGATTGCGTGCCCCCTCCAGAAAAACACGATATAAGACCATGCGGATGCATTTCCTGCTCTACACAAGCTATTCCTGAGTACAGTACTCGCCGTTTGAAATCGAAAATTCACGCGAATAACGCGAATCCTCGTTAATTTCGTGAATTCGTTATAACTCGGTTCAAAATTGAGCTTTCGAGAATCCGAAGATATCTTTGAATTCAGCTCGTCGGACACTATAAGAATGTGCTTTGATACTTTGGAAAAGCTCCATATAGGATTGCGCCATGCACTCGATTTTCATCTCAAAAAGTAGTTGCTCGCATGTGATGTGTATATAATCCCGCTTATGCGGGCTGACCGCTACACACAGAGAAGGGCCTCAAAACTTACCCCAGAATGCGCCACGTACTCAATCTCATCCACTACATTGTGAGATTAGATGAATGTTATTTTCCGAATTCTTAGATCTTCATTTCGTTTTTAAGCGCTTACTGGCTTTACGTGTTCCCTCTGCTCTCAATATCCCATCCTCTGTATATCAAGTGGAATCTTTGAACAGTTCTCAGCAGGCATAGTGGGCCTATTATGTGACATTTTCCATTTTCAGAGGAGATGTTTTGCAGAAAGCTGTGAAGATAGCGAGGAATTATCTTTCACCAGCGTAGACTACGGTGACTCTTCTGTAGGAACTGCATGAAAACCTTGGTCGAGCTCTCGGACGGAACCAAACTGAGTGTTTCTTCCGTGGTGCGTTTCAACTGGGGGAAGTAATGCATATCATTCGATAGCATTTTTCACGGGAAAGCTAACGGGGCACATTTCAGGTCTGCGAGTTCATCTGGAAATGCAAAAAATCTGAACTTTCCACAAGGGCATGACGAGGAGGCATGTTTGGGGCCACACCACGGAAGGAACGCTCACCTGCGACCAAGTTTCCATATAATCCTTACAGACAAGTGACCGTAGTCTACGACAGTGAAGGAAATTGTTCGCTATCTTCACAGCTTTCTGCAAAACATCTCCTCTGAAAATGGAAAATGTCACATAATAGGCCCACTATGCCTGCTGAGAACTGTTCAAAGATTCCACTTGATATACAGAGGATGGGATATTGAGAGCAGAGGGAACACGTAAAGCCAGTAAGCGCTTAAAAACGAAATGAAGATCTAAGAATTCGGAAAATAACATTCATCTAATCTCACAATGTAGTGGATGAGATTGAGTACGTGGCGCATTCTGGGGTAAGTTTTGAGGCCCTTCTTTGTGTGTAGCGGTTAGCCCGCATAAGCGGGATTATATACACATCACATGCGAGCAACTACTTTTTGAGATGAAAATCGAGTGCATGGCGCAATCCTATATGGAGCTTTTCCAAAGTATCAAAGCACATTCTTATAGTGTCCGACGAGCTGAATTCAAAGATATCTTCGGATTCTCGAAAGCTCAATTTTGAACCGAGTTATAACGAATTCACGAAATTAACGAGGATTCGCGTTATTCGCGTGAATTTTCGATTTCAAACGGCGAGTACTGTAATAGTATGGTGTAATGACAGTGGATTATTTACCACTGTCATTACTTACTTATTTACCACTGACAGTGGTAAATAATAGTTGATAGCAACGACATGTAAACACTTCTGTCACACGCTTTTGATTTTACAAAAGCACCGCAATTATGAGGAAAGCAATATTGTTGGCATAGTAATTAGCAGTTTCCCTTGTCAACAAGATTATCAAAAGAATGCTGCTAGAAGTCATGGGGGAACGAATTATGTAGGAATCTCTGATGGCCATCCTCTACGCCTTCATCGCCCTGTTAGCGAATAGTTTAGAAGAACTACAGAACAAGGTGGAACAAAGAAGAAGAAAGAAGTGCTGGCGGGAAGCTGGGATCAAGCTGAATATCAAGAAGACCAGGTTCCTGAGTTCTGAAGAGGGTGCAGAGCCGATCGTGGACGGCCATGGAAAACCATCGAAAGAGTGGAGGACTTCAGATACCTCGGGAGCGATCTGGCAGCCGACGGAGTGTGGATCAGGCAGTAAAGGCACGGTCAACGCGGCATGGATGAAATGGAGGGAGTCCACTGGAATCCTCTGCGATCGAAGGTGCTCCAGAACGCTCAAAGGGAAGGTGTACCGGACAGTGGTAAGGCCTGCGATGCTATACGGCAGCGAGTGCTGGCCCCTGAACAATAACCAAACAGTCGCGACTGGACAAGGTCAGAAACGACGATGTCAAGAGACTGCCTTTGCCCAACCAGCGAACAATATCCGCGATGGTATGTTCACGTGCTAAGGTGGCTGCAGGACCACGCGATAAGGAAAGCGAAGGACCAACTAAGCCAAGCGATTTTGAGGAGTACGTGCGTGCCTGATGACCTGTTTTGTTCTCGAATTTCAGTAGGATAGCGGAGGCGTTTGGTCGGGTAGTCATAAATTGCTTCGATCCTTTCAGGCTCTGAAGAAGGCGACCCCGCCGAAACGTAAGCCAATAAAGTCTGCTTAACAACCTCGTGGAGAGCTTACAGAAGATATCAGCCACCAATTGGGATCGAACTAGCTGAAGAATTGATAAATTCCGATGTACTCAGAACTGCT
>MU874224.1:0-11438 GCA_036418205.1 Ostertagia ostertagi
GGACAATGACAAATAGGCGTTCCCGTGCACGCAAAGTAAGCTGCTGAAGCTGCAGATTTTTTTCTCTTATCAGGCTGTTGTCTGGCGCTCTCTCATCTGTAGCGCTCTCTCGCCTCATACTCTCCTCTCCGCGCTTAGTCTCTCATTCCCTTAGCACAGCCGATTAGGAAGGTGAGTGAGCCCTTAACCTAAGCGTTTTCGACGGATTCTTTTCCTTTTTTCTTTACTGCCGGCCCATTTCGCACCAATACATTCGCATTCGTGTGCAAGAGCCACACCAATGTGATCCTGGGGCATGCCTTTAACAAAACAACAACGACTTCTTTGAGGAATGAGCGATATGAGGCATTCTTTTTTTCTGAGTGGTGTTTAGATACATTTGTCTTCCTTTATTAGGCTGAGGTATTTATTCCACGAATCATTGAGCAAGGTGCTATAGTGCCACTACTACGCCACAAGGGGTTGGACGTCTGAATATATTTGAAGCTGATCTAAACGTTTTGAAGATGTGGTGTAGATACTCGCTGAATTTAGGTGACTTCAGCGCCGTTTCCCGTGGCAGCAAGATTTCTCGTTTGTGGAAGGTTTATTATTGGCTAAATGTTCTCAACTCACCGTCCTTTTCGATCTTTGGCACCAGGGGACGGGGTGAAGCAAGGCCCAGCCCTTCTGGGATGAGTTCCCAGAACTCCGCGTCTCTACTCCGGTTATGACGTGCTCCCTATGGTCAAGATAGGGGGATGCGTCCAGGCATGCTCAGTTTTGTTGACCCATGTCCGGCCGGGTCTTGCTGGCGAGTGGTGCTGCCTACGCACGGAGCACAGCGATCAGCTCCTGGGTCGTGCAGTCGTTGAGGCCAACGAAGCCTTCCATCCCTCCGGGAAATTGGTACCAGACTTGTCTGGGAGGATAAAAACACTGACTTGAACATCGGCTGGCCCCCGCAAGTCATTGTATAGGCCACATCGCATTCAAACGCCACTACGAATGTACAAATGGAAGTAGAATGTATCCCACAAGGGATTGATCAACGCCAAGTGCTTTATCCTTTTATTATGTGGTCGAAACCTATTACATCTAGAGGCTACTGGTATCTTCGTCATAAATAAAAGCTCAGCCGTTGCTTCCATTTTTCGGGCATTTTGTGCCTTTGTAGACACAAATTTAAAAAAATAAACTCGTAAGCCAGCCCGTCGCGCCAAAAGCTGGAAATCTCCACTAATGCCATGGAACAGCAAGGAAATGCTTAACCGGTTTTTTTTTTTTTTTCAAGCTTTTGGTGTAAATACAATGCGTCATACCGAGTATTCATCGCGTAAAGTGATAACCAACAGATCTCAAAGAAAAAAATCTTGCTCGTTCCTTGGCAAACAGGGGACGCTCAAGTAATACGATTCACAGTTCTGCGTGTAATGAATGAGCCCCTATATCCAATAGCAAAAAAAAAAAACATTGTGAGAAATGAAGCGGCAGAGCCCGTTTCAAAACTTCGCAGGTAAAATGGAGAATGTACCTTTCGTTGATGGTGCCGGTATCAAGCACACCCCACGATCCAGATCGTGGGGCGTGATCATGTCCGCCGCCCGAACTGCGAAGTGGGGAAAACCAGTTAAAAATGGCCCCTAAACTCATCGAAAACGTTCCAAGCACACCTAGTCTTTCCATTCCTCTAAACCAGATATCTGAAGCGAGAAAGAGTAAGAAGCGCCTGACGCGAGAGAGTGTCACAATGATTATAAATAAAGATGCGTTAGGGGTGCGACAGATGAGGAGTATGGCTACGGGCAGAACAAGAGCAGTTGAGCGACCAGCCACTGCAGCCACTGGCGTCGCTTCAATGTTTCCGTCGTAACGACTCCTTGCATAGAATCATCAACGGCCTTCTCCTTTCCAGCTTATTCGAAGAATTTTGCTTACATAATCGAGGATTACATACCAACGGTCGACGACAGCTGGGCACAGGGCCAATGGTCGCGTTTGGCCGATTTTAATATATCCTCACGATCCCCGTCCTCCACCGCCCTTTTTGTTTCGAACTGCGAAGCCGACTACCACCAAACATGAGGGGGCACTAATTGAATTCGACCCGCCCGAAACACAACTACGACCCACCGGTTTGATCGGCTGTATTTGATGGTTGACCCTGGTTGGGGTAAATGCCAGCTGGAGTGTGTCAGTGATGGTAGGTCCCCATCTCTCTATGAATTGAGCGATCTGCTCACCAGAGTGTTCGGTCAATGTTTTTAATACAACGTTAGCTATAAGAGAGGCATTTTAAGCGATAGTTCTTAGCTATCACAAAAAAGCTGTGAGCCGGCCTTCTGGCTTATTTCAAAGCACAAGGACAATAGCAAAAAGTGTCCCTCTACTTAAACTTCAAGAAATGACTTCAACGAGATTTTAAACGGCAAATTCATAATAGTTCGGTAAATTTTCATGGGGTGGGAACCTCAAGACATAATAGTACATCAGAAATCGACTTGAAATCCCATCCGAAACACAATTCTTGCGTACGCGGCTGTCAACCACCTCCGTGATGTGATGATAGTATCGTGTTTCTGAAAGTTCCTGCTTAGAACAACTATGTGTACCGATGAACAGCAAGGACCGCACAAACGAAAAGGTGGGGAAGATTATAGAAACACAACCTATCTTCACAAATGGTTATCCTCTAGTCGATACCACAAATGATCATAAGGGATACAAAGTCAGAGTTTTCAGCGTTGATCAAAATCCTTCTCGGGACGCGCCACGCATTCCCTTTCTATTTAATATTGTAGTGGCACTTATGTAAATGCAATTTGAAGTTACTATGCATTCTCGGGCAAATTTGGTACCTTAAACTAACCCGGAGAGTAGCCCTGACCGTGCACGATCCGGAGTTTGATCCTTGGTCATGGGAAGAAGCTCTACTTGCCACTATACCACTCCCGCTCTCTTGAATGATAATATCCTGACAAATCGAGTGAATTGGATGCTATTGGTCATGCCCTTCAATACACCAAATAGAGATCCATTCAAACCTAAAATAGAATCAAGGTGGAATTTCTTACAAAGGGGTTCTTTAGGACATGGAGCTTTTTTTCAGGGCTCATGTGAGGAACACAGAACCGTGGTCCATTTTTCCTGAACACCTCCAGGATGGCCAAGTTGCGGAGAAGAAATGGTCCAAAGTTCGATCCTCCGTGATGACAAATTTTTGCAATTTATGTTGGCGCCACCGAGACAATGACATCTATTCTCGACGATGGCGCCATTTGGCGGCAATCTGGGCGCCAAACTATATTGCAAAAATTAGTCATCACCGGGGATCGAACTCTGGACCATTTCTTCACCACTGTTTTGACATTCCTTTGAGCTTCTGTGCCATACAGGTTGTTATGGTGGAACACGTTTATTGGTCAACGTTTCGACAATTCGTCGTCTTCAGGACCTGAAACTGGTTCGAAGTCCTAGCTCTGTAGCTCACCCGGTAAAGCGCCTAATCTTACTGAGTTCCCGGAAAAGCGAAAATAGTACAAAATAAACGATCCCAGCGAGCGAACTAACCTGTGGCGAGTCCACCAGTCTTTGCAGCCTCCTCTTCTTGTTAGTGAGCGAATAAAAATGACACACCATAACAGTAATGTTGCCTTAGAACGAAGAAGATTAGGCGCTTTACCGGGTGAGCTACAGAGCTAGGACTTCGAACCAGTTTCAGGTCCTGAAGACGACGAATTGTCGAAACGTTGACCAATAAACGTGTTCCACCATAACAACCTGTATGGCACAGAAGAAACAACACAATATCCGAAATGCCCAGGTTCCAAGAAAACCGAACATGGAATTTATTCCTTTGAGCGTTCAGGAAAAATGGATCATGGTCTGTGTTCCTCGCATGAGCCTTACAACATGCAGAAAAGCAGTTTGAAAAAACGCTCCATGTCTTGAAAGGCCTCCTCGTTACCTTCATTCGACTGGAGTCATGCTAGCCTTCGTAAAATGTTATATTGTTCGTTATTTCGTAAAATGTTCGTAAATGTTCGTATGTATTATGTTCGTAGTTAAATATATATAAAAAATAAATTAATATAATATATATATATATAATAATATCCCTACTATATATAATGCGCTATGTCTGTCTGTCCGTCTGTCACGAAATTCGGTATCAAGCGAACAACAACCTACAGGGTCCAGGTCAAGTTTGGGATGGGTATACCATATCCCTAGAAGTAAAAAACACACATCAGCCAAGCGGAGCCCCGCCCACAGTGGGCGTGGCGTGCATCGGTTGATTTCAAATTCAGTCACAAAACAGCCTCGAGACCGGGACAAAAGTGGGCATAGGTGTGGGTTGGTAAGCCAGATCGAACTGAGGAGACCCACCCTCGGTGGGCGGGGCGTTCTCTAGAAAATGGGTGCTCAGTGAAAATATTCATAACTCGGTTAAGAGGAAGCCTACAGACCAGAAACGAAATTAGTGCAGGGGAGCAATGCCTAAGGTATTTCCACCACGCATGATGTGAACGGAGGCCCGCCCACAATGGGCGGAGCGTGTCGTGAAGCGGACAGCATTTTCTACAAGAGCTCATAAATCGGCTCCGAGATGACTTAGAGACCGGAAAACAACGGATAGAGGTCAGGAGGGGAGGGGAAGCTAAATGTCAGGGATGGGCGTGGCTTACATCAAAGTGGGCGGAGTTTGCAATTAGGCTTATAACTCGGTTCCTAGGAGTCCCGGAGTCCGGGAAAAAAGCGTATAAGGGTTGGCAGAGGGAAAGGGGTCAACCGTTGTTGGCGGGCGGAGCATGCACCAAAGTGGGCGGGGTTTGCCACGGTACTTCATAACTCGGTTCCAATAAGTTCCAGAGATGGGAGAAAAGTAGAAAAAGGTTGGGGAAGAGATGATAGCCGACTGATATCAGTGGGCGACCCACGCACCAAAGTGGGCGGGGTTTGCCACAAAGATACGTAGCTCGATTTCGTCCCCTACAAGACCTCATAATTCGGCTCCGAGATGACTTAGAGACCTGAAAAAAATACGCCAGAGGTGAAAGTAGGAGTAGAGGTTGAATGTGAACGCTGGGCGTGGCACACCCGGATGTGGGCGGAGTTTGCCACCGCTCTCATAACTCGGTTCCTAGAAGTTCCGGCGACCGGGGAAAATGTGCATAAGTATTGAGGTATGGAGTAGGGTTGAATGCCATTGTTGGGCTAACCATGCACCAAAGTGGGCGGGGTCTGCCTCAGAAATTCGTGACTCATAACGCCATTTACAAGACCTCATAATTCGGCTCCGAGATGACTTAGAGACCTGAAAAAAATATGCCTGAGGTGAAAGTAGGAGTAGAGAGTTGAATGTGAACGCTGGGCGTGGCACACCCGGATGTGGGCGGAGTTTGCCACCGCTCTCATAACTCGGTTCCTAGAAGTTCCGGCGACCGGGGAAAATGTGCATAAGTATTGAGGTATGGAGTAGGGTTGAATGCCATTGTTGGGCTAACCATGCACCAAAGTGGGCGGGGTCTGCCTCAGAAATTCGTGACTCATAACGCCATTTACAAGACCTCATAATTCGGCTCCGAGATGACTTAGAGACCTGAAAAAAATATGCCTGAGGTGAAAGTAGGAGTAGAGGTTGAATGTGAACGCTGGGCGTGGCACACCCGGATGTGGGCGGAGTTTGCCACCGCTCTCATAACTCGGTTCCTAGAAGTTCCGGCGACCGGGGAAAATGTGCATAAGTATTGAGGTATGGAGTAGGGTTGAATGCCATTGTTGGGCTAACCATGCACCAAAGTGGGCGGGGTCTGCCTCAGAAATTCGTGACTCATAACGCCATTTACAAGACCTCATAATTCGGCTCCGAGATGACTTAGAGACCTGAAAAAAATATGCCAGAGGTGAAAGTAGGAGTAGAGGTTGAATGTGAACGCTGGGCGTGGCACACCCGGATGTGGGCGGAGTTTGCCACCGCTCTCATAACTCGGTTCCTAGAAGTTCCGGCGACCGGGGAAAATGTGCATAAGTATTGAGGTATGGAGTAGGGTTGAATGCCATTGTTGGGCTAACCATGCACCAAAGTGGGCGGGGTCTGCCTCAGAAATTCGTGACTCATAACGCCATTTACAAGACCTCATAATTCGGCTCCGAGATGACTTAGAGACCTGAAAAAAAATATGCCTGAGGTGAAAGTAGGAGTAGAGGTTGAATGTGAACGCTGGGCGTGGCACACCCGGATGTGGGCGGAGTTTGCCACCGCTCTCATAACTCGGTTCCTAGAAGTTCCGGCGACCGGGGAAAATGTGCATAAGTATTGAGGTATGGAGTAGGGTTGAATGCCATTGTTGGGCTAACCATGCACCAAAGTGGGCGGGGTCTGCCTCAGAAATTCGTGACTCATAACGCCATTTACAAGACCTCATAATTCGGCTCCGAGATGACTTAGAGACCTGAAAAAAATACGCCAGAGGTGAAAGTAGGAGTAGAGGTTGAATGTGAACGCTGGGCGTGGCACACCCGGATGTGGGCGGAGTTTGCGGCGTAAGTAAGATGTACCGAGCAGAAAGCTAAAATCAAGACAAAAATACTGATGGGCCCGATTTTACCGCTGCAGCCCCGTCTCATGCACGCGAATGCGTGCGCAGCCAAACTGGTATATTTATATATTCGTATTATTATTATCTATGGGTGACATGTCCGACCCCTCCCCGTGGGGTCACCCGGGCAACTCACCTCTGGAGCATGCTCCGGAAGGGAGGCCGAGAGCGGACTGCGCGTTCCTTGAGATGCAGGTGGTTTCAGGGGATGGACTCCTTGTCTCCGCAGTGGTAACTTGGTTCATTCCTGAAATGGCTGTGAGGCGTCGTAGGCTAAGTATCCTGCGGTGAGGATCAGCTACGGATGGTTTGTATCTGGTTACCCAAAAGCTTGCAAAAGTCGATGATAGGAATGCAAAAAGGCGGTTAAGGGTCGCCTCAAAAACCCTTGTCCAATCAAGAACATCGGATATCCTATCGGGTACCACCGGCCCGATCGCGATTGTCGCTAGGTGGACTCTCCTCTGACCTTTAAGGTAAGCGACGCCTATGGTGCAGGTATAGGAACGCGCTAGCTACGCTATCCTAGAGTGGAGAATTTCAAGCTCAAACCGCAAGAAGAAAGCCTCAGTACCCCGCACGCTGGGCTCTGCCGCCTCCGACGTTGGGCGGTACGACGACCGGCGAGAGGCTGCACAATCTCGGGTTGCGTAGAACGTCATGGACTCTGGACGAAGACGACACGAGAACACGACATGGAGATTGCCTCAGAATTTGCACTTACAACGCGAGAACTGTCTCCAGTGATGCCGACCTTCGTTGCCTGCTTGATGCCGCGAGTCGAATCAAGTACAACGTAATCGCGCTCCAGGAAACGAAGTGTAAGAAGACCGATATACGACATTTCTTCGATGGAACTCTTGTCATTCGTGGTGAGAAGTTTCCATCGCGAAACATCGGTGGCGTCGGGTTCGTCGTTCACCCATCTGTCGTCCAACACGTTGACTCCTACGAAATCCTCTCTCCTCGCCTTGCCATCCTCCGTCTTCAGCCGCGGCGTCAAAAGTCCATCTGTATCATCAGCTGCTATTCACCACACATGGGCGCTGATGATTCCGAATTAGACGCATTCTACGATCAGCTGGAGGAAGTCATCCGCACCGAGAAGTCCTTCTATAAATTCATTGTCGGAGACTTCAATGCGAGGATCGGTAAGGTGGAAGAAAAAGAAGACAGGATTGGCCAGTTTGGGATTGGCGAAAGGAACGAAAACGGAAATCGGCTTGCTGGGCTCATGTCCGCGACTCGTCTCTTCCACGGTAACTCTTTGTTCGAGAAGAAGGAACATCGCCGCTGGACATGGGAATCACCCAACGGCACGACACGTGCCGAGATCGATCACATTATTACGAACAGGAGACGGTGCCTTTGTGATGTCGCTGTAGTGCCATCTTTCTGTACCGGATCTGATCATCGGCTTCTTCGGGCGAAAATTCGTCTATCTACCAGGCTTGAAAAACGAGCCTTGCACCGCCCGAAGACAAGAAGATCGGTCGTGTACGATGAGAACATCTTGAACGAGTGCCTTTCCCAACACTTGTGGCGGATCGATGAGGACCCAACGAAGGATTACGAATTGCTACTCGAGGGACTTCAAGCCTGTGCTGATGCGGCTTCTCTTACTCAGCGAAGGAGCTCCGAACGCATCTCGACGTCAACGAGAGAACTCTTGAGTAAGCGAAGGAGCCTGCGACTTGATCCGAATGCAACCCACCTCGAGCGACTGATTGCTGACACCAGTTGCAGAATAGCGCTGCAGGAGGACATACGACAGTTCAGGCAAAGAAAAATCCTCGAAGCTGCACAAGGAAGATCAAGTATAAAGAAGTGCAAGCGGGACCTCACCGATCATCGCGTACCACTTTCTGCTCTCCTGAGAGAGGACGGAACCCTCACTACTTCTAGAAAGGAGATGGAATCTATAGCGGAAACGTTCTACACAAGTCTATTCCGCTCCTCCACACCCGTACCAGACCCTGTTATCCCCACTGCCCCCCGACCACCTACGATCCTTACCTCAGAAGTCCGAGTTGCCATCGACAGCATGAAGAAGGGAACTGCTCCCGGACCCGATAAGATCTCGGTCGACTTCCTTAGAGCAGGGAAACACTCACTTCATGCCATTTTGGCAGCCCATATGACGTCCTATCTTCGAAAGGGAAGGATTCCGGACCAGTGGAGAACTTCGCGCACTGTCATTCTATTCAAGAAGGGTGACAGAGAAGATCTTCGTAATTACCGACCAATCAGCTTGTTGAGCGTGCTCTACAAGCTCTTTACGAAGATCATTCTAACGCGCATCTCGAGTACACTGGATGAAGCGCAACCAGTAGAGCAAGCTGGGTTCCGCAAGGGATTCAGCTGCATGGACCACATCCAGACTGTCGTGAGAGTAATAGAGGTCTGTCGTGAATACCATATGCCTCTCGTTCTGACCTTTGTCGACTACGAGAAAGCCTTTGACAGCGTCGAAACGAACGCCATCCTGTCAGCGCTGGTCGACCAAGGAGTGGAGTCATCCTATGTTAACATCTTAGCTGACTGTTACAGACACTGCTCAACGACGCTACAACTGTTTGACCGTCCTTTAACCATCCCCATCGAGAAGGGCGTCAGGCAGGGCGATACTATCTCGCCGAAGCTGTTTACCGCGGCGTTGCAGTGGATCATGAAGTCGCTCGACTGGGACGAGAGGGGCATACGAGTGGATGGAAAATTCCTATCCAACCTTCGATTTGCAGACGACATCGTCTTATTTTCGAATTCTATCACTGAAGCAGAGACGATGCTCAACGAACTTAACGAAGCTGGAAGTAGAATTGGACTACGAATCAATCGGAAGAAGACACAGTTTATGAAGAACTCCTGGTGCGAAGAACATCACATGACGATAAATGGTTTGCAGATACTGGAAACCAATTCGTACGTGTACCTAGGACGCTCGATAAACATGAACAATGATCTCAAGGAGGAACTGGACAGGAGAAAGAGAGCGGGCTGGTCTGCATTCGGGTCTATCAGAGAGGCCACTGACCATCTTTCAGATGTAGACCTGCGAGCCCATCTCTTTGATCAAACAGTGCTTCCTGCGCTCTGTTACGCTGCAGAAACGTGGGCCGATACGAATGCCACCACGAATACGCTTCGAGTAACGCACAGAGCGTTAGAGAGGTGTCTTCTAAAATACAACAGGCGCTCACAACATCGAGCAGGACTTCGTAGTTCAGATATGAGGGTGATGTCTCGACTCAGAGATCCTGTGGAATACGCTTACAAGGCAAAACACAGGTGGGCCGGACATATCATGAGGAGAACTGACGACAGGTGGACGAGAAGGACAATAGAGTGGATCCCTAGAGACCACAAGCGTCCTCTAGGGAGACCACCTATTAGATGGGCCGACGTGTTCGTTAACGTTCTGAAGTCCGCTATGGAAACTCGTGGCCGTCAAGGAAGAAAGGTATCGTGGATGACGGTAGCGAGAGGACGAAACGAATGGAATCTGTGCGGTGGCTCGCACATGGAGTGAAGACGAGCCATCTAAGTATCTAAGTAAGTAAGTAAGTATTATTATGTTCGTAAAATTCGTCAATGCCTAGGCAATCTGGTCTCCCCAAATTTGGGTGATTTCAAATGTATATTTATAAATGCTTCAATGATTGCCCAAATGGTGATGCATGGCGGGTACCAAAAGGCCGCCATTCAACCAAACCATGTTAGTGCCAAACTAAGTAACTCAAACGACTGCTTCGCGAGATTTTGTTCTTCCCTCCTTCCATAACACAATCAAAACGAAAATTGATGGCTGAATTTCAGGAATACAACAAGAAAAGTCCTGAATGAACGAGGAGACAAGTGGTTCCGGTGAAGAAATGTTCCGTGAGAAGCGATCTCAATGAAATAGCCAAGCAGCCAAGCCTACATGCTTGGAAAAGATGTTTTGACTCAGCCGTCAAGTGAACAGGAAAGTCACCCGTCTGCAGACGAGAGCTCTCGACGACGACTTCGACACAATGAAACCGAACTTCAACAGCTGGAAATTCGATTCAAACAACGCAAAAGTGATTACGTGATGTCATTGCCCACGTAAGTTGGCGAACACATTTCGACGCCTCGCCGCCTCAGGCGTTCATAAAGAATTCGCGGAGAGAAAAATTGAAGACGATTAAACTATCGTAGTCATAAAATCAGCAATAAAATAGAGCTTCGAATGTAATACTTCAATGTGTGTTAGCAGACATATGCAAAGTCCTCATGAACAGAATGGTGTGGCTCCAGTGATGGTGTGATCGTAGGGACTAACCGAGCATCAAGCATAGCAGTGCATTCGCCCTGTTTGAATGAGGATGCGATTCTGGGAAGGGAGGGGGTCGCATTCGGAATTGAGTAAAGTTAACTACCTCTGGGAGAAGTGCGAGCACGGGGAGTATTTTTGAAAGTTGAAGTGGCCGTGTTCGTGAAGAAGTGGAGCGTTTCTGATGGCTTTTCGACGATTTTGGGGAAAGTTTCACGAAAGCAGCGCGAAATAGACACAATTTGTGGACAGGCCATCTTTTGGCGTGGAAAGTGTGCGGAATCGGGCTGTGACGAGTGGTATCAGAATCAAATACTATGGAAAAAACAGCCAAGATGGGGAAGTGGGCGCATTGAGGGAGCCTCCTAACCATAAGAATGATGGTGATAGTGGGGAGCAGCATGGAAAGCCTCCACTATGAGGGGAAGGTCGCATAATTTTTGGAAAATTGCGAACGCGACGGTTGGTTGGTCTCGGGATAAGGCCGTCACTTGCGGGGCTACACGGACTAGGATCGTTTTGGCCTATTGACAATTTTTTACGCATGTTTACAAGATCCATTT
>MU874225.1:1679-12341 GCA_036418205.1 Ostertagia ostertagi
AAAAAGTTGAATCTCATCTTGGGGTGATGATGACATCCGTGAGACTGCCCTCGATCTTTAAGTGCCCGACAAACTGCTTGGAAGACGCCCGAAGCAGCGCTGGCTTGACACGCTGCGTAAGGACCTGGAACTAGTTGACCTCCATACCGCCTGGGCACAAAATCGGGGAAAGTGCCGTCAACATACCAGAAAAACGAACTCCGCTACAATGGGGGACAAACCCTGAAAAATAAGGAAAAGGAGACTAATTGCTGGACCAGTGGAAAGCAGACTAAGCTTGATTGTAGATCAGGTCTTGGAGCTCCCTTTTGCTGTTGAGCTGCATCTATGGTATGCGCCCCTAACTGATTTCTTTGAAAGGAAATCGAGTTTCAGTTACATGGTCCCTCGTTTGGCAAGTACTTCGATGTTTCGCTTTTTGTATGACTGGAACTCAATCAGCTCTCAGCCATTGAATAAGCAGTGCATGAGGTATAGTCGAGCGTATAAGTCCCGTCGACTAGGCAGCATGAGAACTAATGCGAAAGCCTGGAGCTCAAAGGAAAAATCGCCATTTTAAGAAAACGATATTACCTGCGTTACAATCTTATGTTGGGTTGTTCGGAAATTTCCGCCGTTTGAATAACACACTTTTCACTGCTCCATTTCTAAATCTCTTTTAAGAGACTGTCACCTCTTCACGTGTCATTAGAAAGCTCGTATCTGCTCCCTCTGAATCTACTGTTACTTCAGCCCTAAAACACTTTTCTTTTCTTTTTGAAGCAACATACTCAACAGGCTGTTAGGTACGAATTTCTTCTCTCCATCAATTTGGTCTGGGCAAGCGCTGAAGCAAGCACGATCGACTCTGAGCATTTCTGTCCCGATCCACAAGAATTTCTGCTAGTGGAGCATCAAGTTCAGAATGCTGTGCGTCGCGATGATAAGCCTTCGAAGAAGACTGGGTTGAAGGCCGGATCGAAGAGTGACAAAAATTAACTGAGGGTTTTGATCAAACCAGTTCTTCATGAGACTGTTGAACAGGCCGCTGTAGAAGGAGGAATTCACAATAAGAACGAAGGTCGAAGAAGGGGGAAAACTGCATAGCTGGGAGACAGAGGATGCTGACCGACACACGGTAGCGAATGATTTGACTTCGGCGAGTGCTAGCATGGCCTCACTCTTGTGCGAGTTGAACGCGGTACGCCCACCGACTATCTAATCATGCGTAAATCAACGGGCATACAAGGGCTCCCATTTCTCGGGTTTCAGGCCTCCCAGCTACACTGACCACCTCTACCCTTACCTCCAATGAGGTAATTATTCATCGTGGATTTGCCTTTAAGCAGGGTCAACCCTGCGTTGCGCAAATTCCCAAATTTTTACGACCCCCTTCCTTTTCGGGGGGTATCGGTACGACCCCCCATATTAACTATCATGTCTTTCACATAATTTAATGCTCATCAATGCTCATCAATGATGGCAGTCACCAACATGGAGAAGTGGTGGACCGTGGTCAATCCGCGCGCTCTTGTCTCGCTCAGAGGAGGAATCGAGGCAAATGAAGTTTTATTCATTAAAGAAAGGAATTTCAAATTTTTGCGTAAACCAATACATCATTTTAATCGTAAAGATTTCTACTTTCAGAAACCCACCAGGATTTTTTCGATCTCTCAACTTTCCTTACCTTATAATCTGAAAAACTAAACCTTGTAGCAATTACATTGCAATCCAAACCCCTCCATTCAGAAGGTTATATTTTCTTTCAGAAGCTGTTTCATGAAATCGGACACCAAAATTTGAAAATATAAATAGTTTTCTTCCTGAGGAGTATTTGAAATGTTGTGGATGTTCAATATTTCAAAAAATCGTCCCGTTGTTCCGTTTTCTGTGCACACGCGAGTTTTTGACATTCAAACATTCATAACTTTCTTCATAATCAACTTTTTGCAAATGTCTAAGGCTAATTAGAAACTAGAAGATTAGAGCTTTCGAACAAGCACCTGAAAATTTTCCAGCGATCATTTTTTCAAAAAATAGTCCCGTTGTTCCGTTCTTGGGTGGTTTGGGGTCCGATTTTTGAGAAGGCGCGAGTTTTCGACATTCAAACGTTAATAACTTTCTTCATACTCAACATTTTGCAGATGTCTAAGGCTAATTAGAAACTAGAGGATTAGAGCTTTCGAATAAGTGCTAAAACTTCTTGAAATAATCACTCGCTCAAAAAATAGTCCCGTTGTTCCGTCAATTCCACCTTGATTTTTTTCAAGCCTTTTTCCTGGACCGCGACTATGCAGTCTTCAAAGGCCCATAACTTCCTTTGAAATTAATGTGATGAGAAGCGGTAAAGATTGTTGGAATCCACTCGAAGAGTACTTCATAACAACTGTGAAATTTCCCTGAAATTCCTTCTTCTGCCTCAATTTTCCTACGGCGTCTCTAGAACTCAATTCAGCAAATTCGCTACACTTTGTTTCGCTTAGATTTTATTTGAAAGCATCAAAACTCTCTTCAGAAAGTTTGTCTGCTTACGGCCGCTGACAGAGGAGGCGTTTTTATGGAAAACGCCTGCTCGGGTATACGCCGTGCACCTATCTGTGGGCAGAATTCGCACTCGCATTTGAAAGTCTTCTGTTTTCCTGAAGAAGGTGTTAGTATCCTGATTGAGTTGTATTGTGCTGTTATATGGCACTCTTGTTTCACTTTCCCATGAACTGCTCTACACTTTGTTCTCCTCGGGATTTCAGGAATGTTTCATCATCGAAGACAGACCATGTTTTTGCACTACACTGTAACAAAGTTTTTGGCTATTGTCTATTGTACTCTTGATCTATGCCGCGGAGCAAAAGCGCCGTCCGGATAGCGTCGATTAAGGATAATAAGCTGATGGTGAGACTTATAGTGCTCTGCATGCTTTAATGCTCCCATGGAGCTCATGTCTGTGTGACTCTCCGACAGCGTGCATAGCTCCTGGAGAACATTAGAGGCTGAAAGTGCACTCCCGGACACTGCACTTTTCAAGCCGTCTTGCAGCCCGTCTGTGGATACGACCCCCTCCCTTTTCGGTCGGCTGAATACGACCCCCTCGTTGTTCTTTGCGCAACGCAGGGTTGACCCTGCTTTAAGTGCGCAACTTGAGAGAGGGTCACAAACAATTCGAAGTCCAATGTACAGCCAGCCGCTCTATATTCCCTCAGTTGCCGCAACAAATCTTCGCACAATTTCCAGTCGTTCACAAGTTGAAACTTAGCTGAGCATGACTGAAGCGTAGCGCGGTAGCTTCTTGCAGCAGTCGACCTCTTGCCTTACCTGACTGCGGCACATTTAAAGCCATCTGGGTGCGTCTTTTGTAATGAGAGGCAACCGTTTTGAAACTAGGCATGGTGATACGGCTCGCCAAGCCTTTCGCCTAGAGAACTCCAGTTTTTTCTACATCCAGATCTACTAAATCCTTTTCTTCTAGACAGAGACTTAGTAATGTAATACTTTTCATTTTAGCCAAAAGTATTGCTCGAACCGAGATGTGCGCTTCTGCAAAATCGGCGACCGATTTTCAACAAGGCAACATTTTCATGCGTCGATAGAAAGAACTAATAACTCGAAACAGAGTTAGGCTCCACTGGAAGGTTTTTTTCAACAAATTTTTACGTGTTAGTGGCGGATGGACTTAAGCGATTTATGTTAACGGGCTTCGAATAAGCAAAATGGCAGGTTCATGGGTAGCCATACCTGAAGAAGAACTCGGCGTAGCATTGTTCACATCCGCCATTGTAATCACACGACAGCCGCGCTTCTGCTAATTTTTATAAGGCAGAGATGGCTTGCAGCTATATTGCCTGGATACTTGTGCTGGGATATTCTCGCACAACCTCAGCTTCTTAAGCTCATCGCATATAAGAACTTTAGGTCTAATATGAATAGCTCAATGAAATTTGCCTAAAAGGGGGAATTTTGAATTCCGAGCATTCCCTTCATCAGCTATATAATTAATTCATCCACAGAGGGGCTGTTTTGAACTGTAGAAACTTACCATCTTATACATGTTTTTACCGAGCGGGAGCAGCCCCTCTCTGCCATAAGTAGAGACAGCCGTTAATCTTCTATATAGGTTCATAAAGCTGATCGCCACGGTTCTATCATACGGACGATAATACTTTTGAGCTGTTACACTTGGATGTCTGCAAATTTTCATATTAACACTTTTCACACTGCTACAAAGTGAAACGCCTACGATGAAGTGTGTCACCATTTTGGAGTCATCATAGGTGATCAACAAATTGAAATGAAAATACCACAATAAGTTTTAAAAAGGATGCATGTATGAAGACCCCTCTACTATAGAAGCCAAATGTGTCGGCAAAGTTTAGCAGCAAATGGAATGACTCTTTTTTCCGTTTCAATAAATATTTGTCTAAGATACAAGCTGTTCGATTGCTGCGCAGGAATAGCAGTAATATTAAAAGTGTAGGCTCATCTTTGCGCCTCTGAAAACGGCGGATTCCTGCCGATATCTGACCATACCCTTGCAAAAAGTGCACCAGTATCAGGCTTAGGTTGACAGGCCGACTGATGAAGACCCTTGTCACATAAACATGTCTAAAATATCAAAAGTATCAGTGATAAAGCTAGGACGTACCGGAAGCAATCCCCTTCTAAAGGGTATCAAAACGACACCCTTCCCCTTCTTGTACTCTTTTTAAATATTTTTGCCCAATAGCGATCTATGGGTTGACCTGGGAAAGTTGCTGGTCAGTGGGAAGTAGGCACGTAGTGCGTTTTGCCGCTCAGAGGACCAGAATTGAGGTGAAACGGAATTTTGATTCCAATGGAGGATGAATTTAATGGAACACTTTGCATAAATCCTGGCTATGCTAGTATTCGGCTAAGCTGGTATCAGCAAGGAACTCTACTTTTAGAAACATGCCAAGTTTTATCAAACTCTTAAATCTCCCTTTTTTACAAACTGAAAAAAAACTGTACCTTGCGTAGTTCCGGAACAATTTTTCAAAGAGCATGCCTTTCTTCAGCAATCTTCGAGAAATCGACTCGTTGTTGCAAGTTTTCAACATTAAAACACTCACAACTTCTTTTAGATTCGACTATTTGCCGATCTCTGAGGCCAAAGAAACTAGAAGATAGGGCTTCTGAGAAAATACTGAACCTGTTTCGGAAGTTCATTCTTTTGGAGATAGTACCGTTGTTCCGTTTTTTTCCTGTACGCCTTTTTTAGGCCAAACTCTTGAAGTGCGGGTTTTCTACCTCAAAACACTCATAATTTTCTTCAAAATCGGTGCTGAAAAGAAAGGTAAAAACCATTGAAATCCACAAGATCAGTACTTTATAGCTTACGCTAGATTCTTCAAAAAGCTCCGAAAACGTTTTCTGTCTTTTTCTATTATAAAAATAAAAGGATAAAGCATTTGCCGTTGATCAATCCCTTTTTGGGATGCGGCACGCATTCTACTTCCATTTGTACATTCGTAGTGGCGTTTGAATGCGATGTGGCCTATACAATGACTTGCGGGGGCCAGCCGATGTACAAGTCAGTGTTTTTATCCTCCCAGACAAGTCTGGTACCAATTAACCGACCCCGGAGGGATGGAAGGCTTGGTTGGCCCGGGCGACTCACGACCCAGGATTTGATCCCCGGACCGCTCGCGTGGTATGGTATTCAAAGCTGTTTTTGATTGGGATGATGGCAGACCGCTACACTTCGCATAACATTAGAAATCGCGATTTTTGCTCTATGCGGTGGTGCTGTCAGCTTTGCTCAGGAACTACTGCTCCCACTAGTCCAAAGCCTCGAATGCGACATGCTTAACCAGTCAAACCGTGCGATTTTGGCATTCTAACCAGAATTGGTGCAGAAAAGATTGGAAGTCATCCATGTATGAACTCGCATTTATGAAAGTTGGCGCTTCTTCATTATGTGTCCTTTGCCGTTGACCGTAGAACCGACCCTAAAAAAGTGAACTAGCTGGAGGACTGAACTATGCGACAAGCGCCTTACTCACTAGACTTTTTATCTATTCACTGCCGCTTTTCGAACCGCCCGTATGGAACCTTTAACTGAAATTCTACGTCGTCTGACATGATATTGAAACGACCTTTGCCAAGTTCATCGTATCTAGACCTCGAATTTTGCCATATGTTGGCAGGGAAGAGCAGATTTTGATGATCGGATGGAAACCGTCTGATCGAGACATGCACCTGTGGAATGCAGACTATTAAAACGGCGGGCGCGTTGCCTTACCAACCTACGATATAAAAACCAATCTGCCAAATTCCTTGTAGTTACTTTACTTTGGTTTGGCCTTGGAGAACAGAAATCCTCTGGAAGAATCTGTTTGCTCGTGCTTACATCATGAGTTATTTGGTAGGAAACATCCTGCACTGGGTGACATGCGAATCGTCGGTGACTAGAAGCATGGTACCTGAAACCTGTCCTCCTGGTTCCCTTCGACAACGTCTTGCACCTTCAATTTTCGTAGAGTTCGTAATCACTTCTGGCACAAACACGACCACCCCCGCCCATCACTGGCTCAAAGTAGGGTGTCACCGGTCCTATTGTCGTTTCATAAGGAGCATGTGATTTTGCCTCGAAAAAGGCGCGTGCCCATATTGCGTGGCGATAGTTGCCAATGTCGTCCAAGTCTCCCTTCTTGTACAGCAACACGGTCCTTTTCCACGGAGTGGGTACCTTGCATTCCGACAGGTAGCGCGTGAAGAGTCGAGCCAGAGTTCTTGATGATAACTGGCGGTGCGTTCTTCAGATGTTCCGGTTTGACCCTGTCGAGACCGGGTGCTGTACGATTCTTCACCGACTTGATGGCGTGTCGGACTTCGGAAGAGAGAACTGAGGGGACGACGTATCCATCCTGTTGCAGTTGATAAGTGGGCAGATGGACATGGCTATCGAAGAGATCCGAGTAGAAGTCGTGGATGACTTTCTCCATTGCCCTTCGGGATGCAGTAACTGTTCCATCCGGACGTCGGAGGCAGGTCATCTTGGTCTTGTAGCTGGCAAAGCTTCGGCGGGCATTGCGGATCCTTTATCGCCTCTCTGCATAGCTTCGCAAGCTCGGACGTGAGTCGGTGATTGCCTGCAGCTCGTGCGGCTCCACGCTGGCGTATCAGTTCGAGAGTTTCCGGAGACAGACGTCCCTTGGTGACTTTCAAACTCTCTGCCTTCTTGCCACAATCGTGAAGATGTTCAACGAGCCGATAGTACTCCTCGTCGATGTTTTCGATGAACGCGAATCTTCTATAAAGCTGAGGCGCAGCAAGTAAGTGTCCAGTTGGGGATGTCCTGGGGCTTCGCTTCCTGAACTTTGCTGCTCTCTCAACACGCATCGAGAAGTGGAATCTTGCGCGGAGGAGACGATGGTCCGATCCCGTGTAGAACTTTGGAACAACAGCGACGTCGGTCAGGCAAAACCTTCGATTGAAGATGATGTGGTCTATCTCGTTATGGAACTGTCCATCAGGTGACTCCCAAGTCCAACGAAGGTGAGGGGGCTTTTGGAACTGTGAGTTACCATGGATGGTGTTGGTCGACATGATAAACTCCGACAGTCTCTCACCCTGCTCATTCCATTCCATTCCGTGAGTACCGATGTGAAGTTCTTCAGCCGTTCTTCTTGGGCCAATCTTGGCGTTGAAGTCGCCGACGATGACCTTGAAGAAGGTATGATCTTCCTTGTAGAACTTCTCCAATTCCATATAAAATGCTTCGTGTTCCTCCTCGTCGTAGCTGGATGTTGGTGCGTAGGCGACGAAGATTGTCAAAGCAGGAGTTGAACCACATCTTCTCAATCTCAAACGTCCGATTCGGGTCGTAAGGCTTTCGTACGAATCGATGTTTATGGCCAAGTGCGTGTTGACGAGGACACCCACACCGCCAACGCCTCTGCTGTCGCATGTTCCAAGGAACAGTTCTTCTCCAGTATCGAAAACGGCGTGTAGCGGGCGGTGCCTTCTCGTCTCGGTCAGTCCGATGACGTCGTACTTGATCTTCCTGGCCTGCATCATCAGATCTTCGATGTGAGCTTCGGATGCAAGCGTTCGTGCGTTGAAAGTACAGATCGCCATCTTAGTCCTTCTTCGTTTAGGCAGCCTATCCGGGCCCTGAGATTCTAGCAGCCTCTCCCGAGCGGTCCTACCCAACGCTGCCGTATTGGGGGCTCCCTCAGGTTCAGGGGAATGAGGCCCATCCATATTGCTGTTTTCGGCATATTGAAGGCACACGAGTAGCTTGCCAGGCTCTGTCGTGCGGGCTAGGATAGACCTCCAGGTAGTTAGCCACGCTATCCTGGAGCGGAAACACAACACAGGTGAAATGGCAAGACCAAATTGCTCCCCATGCTCTCGATAGATAAGACTCCCTGCCACTTCGTCCTCCTCCTCGCCGCACCATGGGGCATTTCAGAGCGTTCAGACACACCCGCTCACGCTGAGCCCCTAGAATAAGGATATACGGGGGGGCCAATAACAGGACAGCTGCCCTCCACATTCAAACCGTCCAATTCACACTCCTGCGTTCATCATAAGAATTAACCTTCATATTGCCCTTCCAAGGTGGACGAAATCGGAAAAATTAGCACTGAAAACATGGTGTACTGGTCGTGCTCAATGGGGTCGTGGACGGACCCCATACCATTACGACGGTTTTCTGAAAAGCGGGTTCCGAGGGGTTTGCATATTCAGAGCTAATGACCTAGGGGAACTATCAATTTACGAATCGATTAAAAAAATTGACTAAGAGCTTCGCACAGGAGCATTTACTGTAGGTCCCCGTGAGCTCGACCACGATGGAAGATGACGTCATATTCTGAAGACGGTAAGGGCAGTGAAGGAGGGCTCGCGTCCTGTATTAGAGGGGTATTTGAGGAATATTTTGAAAAACATCCGTCAGCAACGACAGTTTTTGCGACGAAAAAACGTTGAGATGCGACCTAGTCAAAATGTCTTTTTTATAACATATGCCTACCCTGTGTGTCGAAATTCAACTCTCATATTCTTCTTTCCTATAGGACAGCGTGACTGCAAACTGCAGCCTTTATGAGATACCGTCCACGGATTCACTACCGAATGTATGCCTCTATACGTTTAAAGGAATCTTCCACGGAAAGAGTGATCATTTTGTCTTGTGTGTAGGATTAGTATTATCGAAACTAACGCTTATGTTCCGTTCTTTTTGCTATGCTCATGAGGCTAGGGGCCTAAGGTATCGTTTTTCTGTGGTAATGGAGGCGGAGCTTTTTCCGCGGAAGATTCCTTTAAATATCATTCGCATGTGTTCCTATCCTACAACTGCTATTCACCATCGGTTGTAATAGTCCCCTTTGACACTTATTTAGTCATTTATTGAAGCTACACCTATTCCGCTGATGCTATTCATGTGAACTGTAGGACTCACCTTGGCCGCAGAGAAGGTTGATCTGAAATGTTCGAATATAATATGAAAACATTGAAGCTCTTAAGAGGGAAGGATGGTGGGTCGAAGTGGACGTTCAAAATGGGATGCATATCACCCAAAATGTTTTCGAACGCTGATTTCAAAACTGTATTCCATATCTGCTGAACTATTCTCTGAACAAAGTTGCGGAACTTGTTGTAATGCGGAGCAGACCAAGGTTCAGCATTAATGTGATACACAGATGCTGCCCGGATTTGAACCGGTGGCCTATTGGGTACTACGACGCCCTTACGTCGCTATGTCTAAGGGTTTCTGTTCTGAGTGTGCGAGATTTTCTGCATTTCTCTCAAAAGCGTGCTCAATAGGCTTACAGACCACGTTTTTATGGCTAGAGGATCTAATCTTGCCGAAAATTGTTTGCGAAGAATTGGAACCGTTTTCAGACATGGTCACATCTGATCGCTTTTTTCTTCGGCACGCAAACAAATTGGTCTTCCGATTTTGCTGAAACTCTGTAAACAACGCTGCAACGTTGCGCTGTAACATATGAAGTGAATATTGCCGCTTCAGACGGAGCGATATTTGTGTTCAGGAGTTCAATCTGCAGTATGGAACACATTGAGCCAAATCTATACATTTTCACTTCTATTAGGTTGTCTCATAAATAGTGTCGCTTTTTTTCAACCAAAAAATTTTCATCTAAATCCCCATGCTTTTACATCGAGTCATATACCATTCGAAAGAGAATTGTCTGCTCTACAAGATGCTATGTTCTTCTTCCACTATGTTCCAGGTTTTCAAATTTTAGGCCTGCGAAATGGGAGGTCCAGCCGACAAAAATTGACCAAACCGACAACTAGCTCTAACTTTATTTCCCTTGGAGAAATCAATCAATGATGTACCCTCTACTTACTCATGACCTCTTCTGAACATTCCACCCTTAGGTTGCCGAAAAAGGTTTGCCCTGTTTCTTTTCGAATTGGCTGACCGATAAGCCATGGCAATTTTCAAATTGAAATTCTTCCTCTGAAACGCTATTGTTTTATATCAACTGGTGAATCGTTTGTGAGCACTTCTTCTGCTCTATCCGCACATTTGTTTTGTTTCAATGTTTGTTAGGAATTATCGCGAATTTCAGGTGTTTAGGAGTAAATTGCTTTATCCACGAAAGTGAGCGCATTTGTTTGAAAAAATTATTCCTGAGAATATGAGAAAATCAACCGGGCGTACATTCCTAACATAGTCATGACTTGTTCTTTAAATTC
>MU874227.1:1380-13013 GCA_036418205.1 Ostertagia ostertagi
AATCCTAAGCATGAATTCTGAGTTAGGTGCAGAGTTCAGTGCTGGAAGGCACTTGATCCCACTCCTCTTCCTTTGCTTCCCTGCTTCAGACTGATGCGGTTAGCCGTTACACCACCTACGCTCGACGCTTTAGCTACGCAGAACGGCACGCAGTTCACGGTAGGACGGATTACTTCAGAATGAGTGGCCGAACAAGGAAAAACTTTTTTACCCATTATCTGGCCATTTTGTCGACGCGCCTGCCTGTTAGCTTGATTAGTCCCTATGATTCTACCCATACGTCACTAACCACTCAAGTAGATGTCATGTATCCATATTAAATAATTGAACACGTTGACGACAATGACACTCTTTGCCGGGCTCAACTTTTTGTGCCGCGGGGTACGGTATCCCAATGCTGTGGTACTCTATTATTATTGAATAAATCCGCAGATCTTATTTTTTGAACGCATATTGACTGCAAGCTAAAAAATAACAGTCGACCTATCGGTGATAAACTTCTTATTCAAACGTTTTGAAAATATTATGATAAATGTTTTTTGGATAGAAGGCTATTTTGCTTAAGTACCTGGACCTCCAATAATGACTTAGAAGTGGACTTTGAAAGAAGTTTCCTGACGATAACCAGTCTTGTCACTGTCATATCAGTCAGAAAGAATGAACTCTCACGTTCCACGAACTTCGAAACCTGATGACCCTCTCTGAAGGGGTTATTTACACTACCCTAGTCTTTTCCCCATGATGAAAGGCATCAGAAATCTCGATGAATCTGCTGATACACTCCACTCTAAAACCATCTCAAAAACCCAAGAGGTGGGTGGAAAGGTACCAGCAGGGTCTACACTTTTTCGTCCGATTTTCGTGAAAAATCTCGAAAAATCTCTCGTAAAAACGAACCACTTCCAAATTCAACCCTCTTCAGAAGCCCCTTATACGATCCCTTCCCGAAAATAGCAAATACGACCACATCGTGGAACAACGCGCAGAGGCGCAAAACTCTGGATTAAGTAAGCTCAGATGACAAATACTGGGTCAAGCTCTTTTTGCACAATTCAGAAAGAGAGCCAAGCGTTAGTACAGAAACCACCTCACCGCATCGGACAGCTGAGGGTAAGAGTAAGCCGACAAGAGTACAATATCTTTCCAGTGCCGTTGTGGATTCGAATCAGAATGTTCGGCGTGTCGATGTCGTGTTTCTTGCCGTCTTTCTCGTTTTGGAAGAACGTATCAGGTACCTAAAATGATCGGCATTACAGCAGTAAACAGACAGCGGTGGGTCAGGAGATTTCAATCTGGGCGACGTACAGAGCCAAGATCGCCGCGCAAGTCACAGCCTAACAACTTATTTTCGCAACGGGTGTGGAGCAGGGTGAATAACGGTCGAGGAATTCCTCGACCATGGCTCTCTACTGTGCGAGAGTAGTGTCGAGAGTGAATGCATGCGCGGAGAGCACAGACGGCTCGCGGTGGCGAGAGTGAGCATCCGCGTGGGAGAGCGTGAAAGAAATCCTCGACGAGCCGTTGTCGTTTCCTCAAGCGATTTTCACCCTGGTGGAGAATGTTAGTACGGCGCGGATTTACATGTGTGTGGTGTCGCCATTATCGCGCCGGCTGCAATCAGGCCCCTGTTCTATTATCCTGAGAGGGATGGATCAAGAACCGCTTTTCATTAGGAAGCCAGACTAGATTAACGGCAAGATTTGGTATCAAAATGGAATAGGTGAGGGCATTTCACTTTAAAGTTGAGGCGGGCAGGTGATCTGATAAAATGAAAACGAAGCCAAGAAGGAAACGCTTGGTCACGCCCGAACAAGGAAGCACTCCTCTCCTTACAGCCAAATTCTACATTGGTATGGAGAGGAGGGGTTTGAACAGTTTTCTCTAACTGACGGAAGCTAAAGTTGCCCCGGTATCACTAATTAACCCTAGAGCCAGGAATCCACGGAAAATCTGGAATGGAATCTGGAATCTTCGCACTTGACGCATCCTATTCTATAGTTTAACTGTTCTATTGAACTCTCATCGGAACCTGATTAGTTTTTCAGCTCCTTTCTTTGGACTTGTCTGGAAGAAATTGGTGAGAGCCTATGTTTTGGATCGTTACGTTGCCCCAATCACAACACAGAATTGTTCACTCACCCAGATTCGTTGTCCGGCGTGATTAGCACAATATGGCTTCGTGTCGGGCTGGTTGAAGTAAGCCGCTCGTCGCCGCACATTCTTCCGAAACGTGAAATGGCACGAGTACTCATCTTAACGTCATCGCTTTTGAAATCTTACTTGAATATTACTAAGGATTGACGCCTGTCTCAGTCCATTTCATTAGCAGTATTCATTTGAATGCGACCTTACGCGGAGGGTCTTTCAGATCATGGAGCTATTCCAAAATGGCTTCCTGCGCTTTGTAGAGACTCATGCGAGGAACATAGAAACTATGGTCCATTTTTCCTGAACACTTTTGGAACCTCAAAACAGTGGTGAAGAATTGGTCCAAAGTTCAATCCGTGACAAATTTTTGCAATCCATGTTGGAGCCTCCAAATTGTCGCCAAATTACGAGGATGACATGTTAATCGACGCTGGTGCCATTTGGACACAATTTGGAGGCGCCAACATAAATTGCAAAAATTAGACATCACGGAGGATCGAACTTTGGACCATCTCTTCTCCACTATTCTGACCTTCCTAGAAGCGTTCAGGAAAAGGACCCATGGTCGTACTACATATGCATATCTTGATCAAGTTCTGTGTTGGGTTTTCCAGGGGATCATTCTCAGGTATTGCTGAGCGCTATTCTGTGACCAAACATCCTATTTATCCAAAAAAAATAAAGCCACTTTGTATAGTAGTTATCCTTAACCATTGTTTGGCCACCTGTAGGTCGCTGCTATAAATCAGGAAACAGCCAAATGGTGCTGCGATTCCTCATGGAAAACAAAAGCGCGGCACATCCACAATCGCCGCACATCAATGTCAACAATCCAAGACTTACCCATGGTCACCGGCCAACAAGTCTGGCATCTATGATGAAAAAGCCTTATCCAATCGGTTAGAGGCACAACCCAGGCAGAGGTCATGTGAACACTTCTCTTCGGTCTGTAGTATAGAACCCTAGAGGACAATCACAGATGTAGCATTCCCGTGCTCTGAAATTCCACGCCCAAAGAGAAAGCTAAGCGTGAGATACCAGTGCATTTTTTCCGTCTATCGGGGCTGTCGTCTGGCAATCTTCCGCCTGTAGCGCTCTCTCGCCCCAAACTCTCCTCTCCCGCTTAGTCCTCTCGCGGACCGATTTTTTTTTTGACGGATTCTTTTCCTTTTTTCTTTACTGCCGGCCCATTTCGCACCAATACATTCACATTCGTGTCAAGAGCCACACCAATGTGATCCTGAGGAATGCCTTAAAGGAGGATTGCACGGAAAGAACGAAGGTCGAAGAAGGGAGAAATCGCCTAGTGGGGAGAGCGGTGAATCTCTTGAGGGTGCGGACAGACACGCAATCGGCATCGAAAGATTTGACCTCTGAGATCTAGCATGGCTCAAAGTTGGCGAGTTCGGCGATCTCCGCCCACCGATCGTCTGATCACTCGCCGTAGTACAATAGGTGGCGAGTGATTAGATAGCTGAGAGAGCGTAGGGTTGAAGAGGGCAAAGCGATGAGAGTCCCATCAATGCTCAAATCAACGGACAAGGAAGGGGTCCCATTTCTCCGGTTCTGGGCCGTTTTTCGTGGTTTCGCTTTCTTTCTGGTACTACTCACCATCTCTACCTCAATTTGGAATGGGTTGCTTTTCCATCGTAAATTCGTCCTTTAAGGTGGGTTGCCCTAATTCATCTCCAAACGATCCACACGCCCCTGTATGAATACCGGAAAATCCAGTGAGCCTCTAAGCAAAGCTCATTGAGCGCCACTGTTTAACTTCACGAGCACTTATGGAATAACCATTCCGTTTGACCAAACTTATGTGTTTTACGTCCAACTTTAAATTCTTAATTAAACCAGAAAAGTGGTCCAAATCGTCCTCGTTCATAATTAATTAAGTGGCGGCTATAGTGACGTCCAAACACTTTAGCCGTACCACTCAACTGTTTGTGAAATTGGCCGGCTCCAGACAGCGGCCCTGCTCACAGAAGAAAACTCTTTAGTCTGAATATTCTAGCTGCCGGCTTATCTTTACTGCAGACTCGGCCGGCGAAAGTCTCAAAAAATCAACATCGGGAGTGTTTTCTGATGCTTTTGGTGGGATTTGATGTCACGGGTGTTGCTAAGTCTGCAATTACGACATGCCCAAACATAGAAAACAAAGTGTACGCACCTTAAATACATGTTGACTGTGATGACTACTGGCTCGTTATCGTAATCTTCGTCGTCAAGATAACCCAGACGACAGTGGACAAACCGCCATCGTAATCGCTGTATGGGCTTTCTAGCAGATGTTTGATGATTTTCTGCTCATCCAGTAGCTTCTCGTAGCTGAAATTGTAAATCATCACGCACTGGTCTGTTAGTACTGTTAGGCTTATTCATATATCCAATTATTCGTTAAAATATTCTCAAGTATTTTCAAAACTGAAACTTTCGTGGTGGATCGCAAGAAATAAGCCCGGACTTTACGAAAATTGAAAGCTTGGGATAATTTAAAGGAGAGGTCTAATCTATTGTATTCTCCACATTGACACACTTCACGACGCCGCCCCTTTTCCCCACTTTTGTTGCGTGGACCGGACGCGATTTTTTTGGTGCGCCGCCCCGCCTAAACCTGAAACATTGAGGTTGGGGGGGGGGGGGGGTTTGCATTTTACACTCGATTACGAGATTTACCCACCTATCTTTCCATTCCTAGCGCCTGGCAAGCGATTATCAGCTGGCAGCCCATATGGGCTGCCATCGTCCCAGGAGCACATGTTGTTGGCAGCCCATATGGGCGGCCATCGGCGTGAATGTGTTAAAGAATCCATATTTAGACTGGATCGTTAGAATATGAATCATAAACTTATGAGATAACTGCGGGCTTATTGTGAAAAGTAGCAAAGTCACAAAGACGCTTGATAATTTAGCCGGGTTCAACTTGTATATTATAAAAGGGGTGCGTTGCAGTTTTCCTCAGGCCAGCTCACCCAAAATTGCATTGACACACTCTATTTGTTCGTATAGCATACATTAGGTCTGAAGCCGAGCCCAATAATAGACTTAAAGCAGTAAGCCAACTGTAACATAAAGCATGAATCTCAAGCCTAAACCATAACGTGAAGGAGGAATTCACGATTAGAATGAAGGTCGAAGAAAGAAACTGACCTAGTTGAGGGACCCACGGACCTCCTGAGGGTGCGAACTGACGCGCAATTCGCATGGAAAAATTTGACCTCGGCGACCTATCATGCCTCAAAGCTGGCGGGTCCGGCGATCTCCGCCCACCGATCATCTGATCACTCGCCGTAGTTCAATACGTGGCGAGATTAGATAGCTGAGAGAGCGTAGTGTTGAAGAGGGCACAGCGATGAGAGTCGCATCAATGCTCAAATCAACGGGCAAGGAAGGGGTCCATTTCTCGGGTTCTGGGCCGTTTCTCATGGTTCTTCCTTCTTTCGTGTACCACTCACCATCCCTAGGTTAATTTGAAATGGGTTGCTTTTTCATCGTGAATTCGTCCTTTAAGGGCTTCAAGTGATGCGTAGCTTGAAAGACCTGACCCCAGCAAGGAAAATCTGAAACGTCTACCTTATAAACATGCCTCACCTAATCATGTGCAACTTCCGCGCACTCAGGCAGGTTTCGAACGCCGCATTAGACACTGTGTCGGTACGTGTGCTACCGAGTTACACTAACCGGGTCGACAACGCTAATTCCGACAATGTTTGCAATTGGCATTATGTTGTCCTCTATAGGCGCAGGAAACGTAGGAGCAGATGTCGTTCCTCCAAATGTGTAAAATCGCAGATTAATTTCTCATCCAGCCTTTCTGACTTAACAAGTACTCCATTCGTTTTTGTGGGTGATGAAATCACTGACAATGAAACCGACAAAAGGGAGTGGAAACAATGAGCACATTTGTAGCCAAGATACGCCTCGCTCTCGAGTTATGCGGAACGCAGAAGAACTCCCTTTGCGATCCCACGAGTTCACATAAGGACGAAGTTTGGATAAGCGGGGAAGATTACCTAGTAGGCAGACAGGCGACCCACCCTAAGATCGGACCGACCCGGATTCGTATGAAGGGAGATCTACATGGCCTTCCTTGAGGCGGTAGTGTGCGTCTATTCGCCGCGGTACCGCTCGTTGTGTGTGTCTGTCTCTAGTGCATGTTAGCAGAGAAAGCGTACGTTGAAGAGGAGCAGCAGCGACGAGAGTCGTATCAAGCAAAAATCAAGGATAAAGAGGCGACGTCCGTATTTCTCTGGGTTCTATGACCAATATTCTTGGTTTCTTTCTTTCTTTCGTGTAATCACTGGCCTCTCTAAAGGAGCACACACTTTTTATGGGCACAGTCCAGACGTAATGCCGATTAATCACGCTAAATTATTGAGCTTTTCATTTGTCAGGGTTTGGGTTCATTAACCACAAGACCCTGTGAGAGGTTCAAGAAACACGGACCTTGTCAGGCCCCCGTATTACTTTAGTTTGTTTACCCCTCTTCATTGAATTCCCTCGGATTCATCGATGGCTTATATGCGCGACGGCATCCCAATATAAACTGACTGCCGCCGAATGCTTTATTTTCTATCGAACAGGGTCCGCCAAACAGAGGTCCCCTTACTACTGCACTGCACTTTCATCTCGTGTGAACAATTTCCGACTTGCCTCCGTTTTCTGCACTTCTACATCATATCCGATCAAAAGTGCACGGGAACCAACGGACAGGGCGAATTTCTGTCGTCAATATGTAAACAATTCACTTGACGCGTAATTTACTGCTGAGGCGGCGTCTAGAATTTTAATACAGTCAGTGAGGTGATTCGGCTAACTCCTGACTCTGCGATTTCTGGCCCATAAACTGCTTCGCTGAATCATCATGGTCAAGCTAAATCGAATCGTTTTAAGAAGAGAAGCCGACAACGAGGCGTTCACAGACAGCTTTATCCTCGAGTACCCGAAAGTTATGGAGGTGAACGCATCGCAACTGCAATTGTTTAAAGCAACAATCCAGGAACGAATTCGCGGGTAAGGACCACCTATAATGACGTTGCAGGTGAGAAGTTGGTCAATGGAGAAAGAAAAAGTAGAAAAAAACGTCGGGCAGGGGCTTAGACAGGGACTCCCCCGCCCGTTTAGGGAGATGTGTTGGACGAGTTGTCCGAACCTGCCCGTAGTACATGCGCTCCAGTTGACTGCTGGCAAATAGCCATGCATGCTTGCAAATACATAACTATTTGCCAGCAATCGAAATTGAAGCGCTTCAATTGGGTTCTTATGGAATCGACCTCATACAGCGCGGCGGTCCCGCAACGACCGCTAGTCGAGCAAGCGCTCTGCACAGCGAATGTTGGGCGATCCGCCTCTTTATGGGTGATCCGCCCCCTCCAAGAGGACTTCGACCCCTTCCAGCGCATTTTAGAGGTAGGTTTTGAAATTAAAGACATTTCCTATAAACTTTAGTTGGGCTGGGGCATGTTTTGACCGCCTAATGACCAAGTAGTTGAAACCCTGCCTGGACTGTTGCTTTAAGCGTCGTCCACGTCGAGCACTTTCATAGGGGATCGTACTTAGTTCTTTTGGAAGAAGGACAGTGTATTTCGGAGGGCGAAGTAGAAAGTAGTAGGGTGTGAAGCCATTCTGTGATAGTTCATGAGAGCAATAAGGAAGTTTTAAGGAAGTTTTAGGAAATTTTGAGAACTTCACAAAATTTTATGAATAATATATTATATTTTATAAATATTTTGCCACCCCAGAGTTTCGGTTTAACTCTGGTTCGTCAGATTTGTAGAAATTAGAATGAGTTACGGTTTGTACCTAACGATCGCTTCCTAGATTTCTCAGATTTGGCGCTATTGGAACGAAGCACCGTCACCAACGCTAGGCAATGGGGCCAAACGGATTAATCACTGTTATTCAGATAAACTGACAGCAATCAAGACATTGAAAAATAAACTGACACAGAATGGCGACGAAAGAACTTATCAATAATTGTTCGAAGTAATAATTAACAGGTAAATCAAAATTGTTTGATCATAATTACCAGATAAATTCTTCAAAAAACTTAAAAGACAGAAGCTCAACACAAACGTTTTAGAAATCGGTACGAAAAAGACTCACATAGGATCCTCAGACTGTGCGAGATGCAATATGAATGGCAGAACAATGGCAAGCATTGCTGTAGGTCACATAGGTGCTAATCTGAAACAAACTGATATCAGGCTGATAAACCTATCCGTGCAAGTACAATGCGATCCATTCGGAAGGCGTGGCGCAATGTGGCTCGGGGGGCACCTCGCAACATCGCGTCAAAATCACGGAAAACGCTCCGTTTTAGGACTAAGCTTTTGAAGAGGAGAGGAACTCCGGTGTACGGAAGCAATTTTCGTATTCTCCGGAGTTCGTCCCTGCTGTTTAGGCTTAGTCCTAGATGACTTTTCTGAGTGCCCCCCCCCCCCGAGCCACATTGCGCCGAAGCGTTTATTACTTCCAATGCCTGGGATAATTGCAGACACAGTTTCACATCAGGTGATGACTTTAAAAATCAATACTCTGTTACTTTTGGATGGTGTTGGTCTCATCGGATGCCACTTGTGCTATCAAGAGTTCAACTACAATACAACAGGTCTGGCTGTGACACACAGAGTGAATGAACCAAAAGGAAGAATAAAGTAAATTTTCAACCCTTTCGCGACCACGTGCGGCTTTCGAAAATCATCTGTTTCGGACCGAATCGGTTTGAGACGAATGCCAAGTGTCAACCACCAATGGCTGACATTGTGTGAAGTGAACATCCTCCTGGCAGCCACCGGTGGCTGACATTGTTGCGAATGGATTAAAGGACTAAGTCGAATAAAAGCGACACCGGAATCCACGTAAATCTGCCGAATCAGTATAGGTGTAAACGCGATTACGCGAGAATGGCTACATGAGGATGGTCCGGTAGAGGATATTGAAGTACATCGTCCACGAATGATACCCTAATTTTATTAAGTCCTTTTATAGTACAACAAGCTTAGTACGTTACGAAAGCAATTGAAGGGCAAACAAAATATGTTAGTTTGGCAGAAAGAGAACCTCAATTGGTGGGAACAACTTTGTCAAAGAGAAACTGTATATTCAAAAGCGAAACAGCTCGCGACAGAAATACTACCCAGTCACATCCATTACCGTTTCCTTGCAGGTTATCAAAAACGTCTCGTCTCAATTCGGCTCTGGACACGCCCCCTTGTAAATGGCAAGAGAATTCTTCCAGATTTCCGGCGAGTAATATTATTATTCAAGGAAGTTGGAGCCTACACTACGCCAAAAGAATGTTATAGATAACGCCTTTTGCGGACCGGCACTCGGAGACGAAGGACAAAGAATATGGCAAATCGGTTTAGAAAGGATAAGAGAGGAAAATAGAAAAACGTTTTCTCAATCAAATAGTGTAGACAATATAGTATAGATTGTATTGTGTAGCATAGAATCAAATTCGTTTCACCATGGCTCTTGAGAATTGTTTCTTAAACCTCCAAATTATTTTTAAATTTGAATTAGCGGGGATTTAAATAAGCCCTTCAAGAATTCTAGTACAGCTTACTCCTAAAGTCTAAAGACCAGAGAGAGCATTTCGACTTCACATAAAAGGCTATCTTACTTGGCACAGCAGCTCTGCGAAGTTGTAAAGCGTGGGGGCGTGAGCTATGACTCCAAGATTTTCTCGAGCCAAAATAGAGTTGCTTTTAGTGCTTCAGTGCACCATTTATGAAGCTAATTACCCTCTCTTCAAAAAGCGAGAAAGTGTCGGGTGCAGACCATGCACCACAAGTGACGACGGCCTTCACAAAATGTTAATGTTTTCTGCCAATGAAATGATTAGCCTGTTGCAGTTGTATTCTATCGATTGTCACTAATTACAACTATCATTTACCAGAAATCAGCTATCACTATGAACAACTTCTAACCAGATTTACTTGGAGGCCGTCGTCAGTTGTGGTGTTTGGTCTGCACCCGACACTTTCTCGCTTTTTGAAGGGGAGGTTACTACCCCTAAATTGATTTGAAGCGCATTTTCTTTCGAGACAGTATTCTTGCCTAGTCTTCTTCGAACGGCCCCCCCCTAACAACCCAACTAAAATGCTTGCTTTCTGTACCGATTTCATTTCGACGTAGGTACTATATGAAGTGCAACGACAATGTGTTGAGTTGGTGGATGAATTTCGTGAAGCATGCGCCTATTTTGGAAGTTTATTATGAATGCTCATGAACATTACTGCACCATAGCTACCAACGCATAAGACAATATTGAGTAGCATGGTAATTACATACACTGGTGTGCAAAACTTAAGGACGGAAGTAACTTTCACATGATATCTCACTGCTAGTTAACCTAGGTGGACCAAATTTGGCACATATATAGAAGTAAATGTTGCGGTACAGTGCAGAGAGTTACTAACAGAAAAGCGCAAAGGGGCGATTGGAAAAGACATTTTTCTGCAAATACCCTGTCTGAAGCGGTCGATGGTGAGGCTACTCCAACTCATGGTAGACATTCAAAAGAGAGGAGCTGGTTTCTTGATGGGGTGTATGAACACTACGGACTGCAAAGCATGCTCTGCCACGTGCTCCAATACTGGCCACAAGGTTGGTTAAGAGTTCTTGTGGAGAAGCGATCCATTCCTTGAAGACCGCGATTGACAACTGCTGGACAGTTGTTGGCGCATGGGGATGCGCTACAATAGCTCTCCTGAATGCACGCCACACGTGCTCCATAGGATTTGACTGGGAGCGGGCAGGCTTCACCAATCGCCGAAATCCTCGCTTTCCAAGAGTTTTCCACCTAGGCTGCTCGATGCTCTCGCACCTTGTCCTCCATACGATTGAAGTTGAGGTCAAAGGCACCCTTGAAAAGATGCACATAAGTGAGGAGTACAGCGTCACAATAACGTCGATCAGAAAGCATTCCGCGATCAGGAGTTGGGGTTGGTACGCCCTTGCAACTTTATGCCTCCCCACACCATATCGAATGGACTATCAAAACAATCATGTTGAACGATGGTCCTGGGTGCATTACGTGATCCTATTCTCGCCACATGCGGTAAGTCCAAAATCACTACTTACATTCAATTTGATCTTAACTGAGAAGAACACGCGATCATCCAAATCGGTGGTCCATCGCTAATGTCCCGGCACCTAGCAAATGTTCCCGCCGATGCGCGAAGGAACACCAGATACTGTTGGTCGGTCAGAGAGACCATCCTATACGGTCACTGTGCCACTGTTCAGCCTGGGATTACGTGCCTTACAATCCTGATAAATGTTTTTGCAACTGCAGCCTGTGACTGACGTGGGTCCATTCTTGCCTGTTGCAAAACGTAGCAATCACCTGCTGTTGCGGTTGATCGTGATCCACCACCTCTCTTCTAGGGGCAGCAGTGGCTGCGGTCCATATTGCTTCTCATGCGCACAAAACAATGGTGTGAGCAACATCAAACTCCTGGACCACACTCGTTACAAAT
>MU874232.1:1383-12317 GCA_036418205.1 Ostertagia ostertagi
TATCAAGTTTCAGTTAGTTTTTTGACTATGACAATAAACAAAATATGACTGCGGTCTTAACTTTTATTATCATATATTGTTGGAATTAGAAGTGGAAGTTTGGAAAGAAATCTCGGATTTTGGAAGGATGGTGTTTGAAAACTCCAGAAGTTCAAATGTACAGTAGGATTTTTGATATAGTTCAAGCCCCTCCTTGTGTCCTAAGGCTGTGAAAAGACGTAGAGGTCCTGATCTGTAATTCACCTTAACCTTAATAATGTAAAACACTAATTAATATAATACATTGTCAAGCGAAGTAGCAAAAGTTCATATAAACTAGCTAGTAACAAAGATTTCTGCAAAATATGCTAAACATAGGCGTAACGGAGCTTGCTTATAATTACTGATATGTTGAAAATGTTTTAAATGGGTAAAGAAGAAAATTTTAGGGTGGCACCCACCATTGGGTGCCATTGTCCCACGCGACGGTCATAGTGGCACCCACCGGTGGGTGCCATTGTCGTCAAGGGTCAAGTGGCTAGTGCATGGACGCAACTACAGTGACTCGCCACGCTCCCGCATCGAAGTGCGTAACTAAGGCGGGGCGCAAGACTTTGACACGCTCCACCTGTTGCGACACGCTCCGCCCACCGCTCGATATTTTGTCTGCGTCGCAATGCTGATCTGCTATGCTCTCTCTACTCGGACTTTCTCTACGCTCTCCGCGCTCACATTATCTCTCATCTCCCTGCCGGCCTTTTGAACTTCTCCGCAACGTAGAGCAAAAGGCTCGTATTTCCTGTGTATTTCACGATTTTTTTTCTTTTTTCTTAGAGGGGGCGAGTCACCTTCCCACCCACCACCACGCCCCCGCCGCCCTACTTCACACTAAAGTAGAATTACCTTATCAATTCAAACCTGAATCTTGTCTAACCCTAATCGCTTGCCCGCTTGAGATGGTAGATATCTGTAGAAATAGGATAAGCGCTGAGTATCCTGTTACAATGCCACTGGCATGACTTATCTGATCGCTGACTATTGGAGTTGGCGAGTGGTACGATGGATGATATTCACAAATAAGGACTGACATCAACCAGCGTAAGAATTCCTATGAACGAAGCATTAATTATCCGCATTTAATTGGCGTTTGTGGATGGTATGACCATCTAAAATTGACCCCTTAATCACTAGTCTCATGGTAATCGTCCGTACATAATGCCAGTAATTCCGAGTGAGAGCCATAGTACTTCGAATAAAAGGCTGGCCTCCACTGAGCTTACGTCTAGGGGCGCGCGGTAGCGAGCGGAGCTAAACTATTTTGCTATGAAAAAAAAACTGATTCGTCTCGTTGGGCAGCACATTTGCAAGATACGGCGCATTCATTTACTGCCTTAAAACTATGTATGTTGTCTCATTGTAATTCATCCATTCATTTAATTCAATTATGTAATTCATTGCAAAGCCCTCGAATTTTAGATAATCTTCTTTGCAATGTGCCTTTGCTGCCTCTTTTATGACCTGCTCAACATCATTATGAAGGTAGGTCTGATGGAAGACTTAGAGATTTCATTTTTTTGTCGCTGTCGGCATCTATTAGGTTGGTCCCTAAGTCTTGCAATATACTGGCGAAATTGAATTTGAGTATTTTTATTGCTCATTATTCCATTCAACCAGTATGATACAATCCGCTAATATCTAATATCTAACACCTTTTGCCAACGCAATGGAAACTATTCAATGCCTATCTTGTAGGATTCCGCTGAATGCTGATCGAAAAAGATTGGTTGCAAAGATCTTGAAGATTGAAATACATTTTTCTCTGGAAGATAGTCTCGAGAGGGAAGCATTTGGGCATCTAGTAGGACCAGGTCAGGGCTATAAAGCGGACGGGAAATAAGTCTTTATTCGAGCATCCTAAAAATTTCCCGGATTTTCCTGCCAATGTGTGTTTCCCATGGTCTCGTAAAAAAGTAGACTTTGTCTCGCATTTGTTCCGTATCAAAAGCGCTGCAATCGAGCTGTGGTCGGTTGACTTCCGTATTGACTACGACATCTACCCGAAGAAGTTTCCAGTTGAGCTCAATTTCTCTCACCAAAAATCCGGGAAGGCTCGACTTGGACTAGGTTGGCCTTTAGCGGAAAGAATTCTTGGACTTGAAGAAAGCTAGACTATGGCCGTTTATTGATTTGCTAGCACAGTGCACCCTCCTCTCATGGTTGGCAAATGTGCTGGATGGTCAATCAAGAATCCATAGTAAGTGGACCTGAACGCGACGACGCCAGGTCGTGTTTTGAGGTAATCCGGGCTCAAGGCCTAAGAGCTCCAAACTCCATGTTTCTGGATCTTTACAAGTCCTCGAAGATGCCTCAGTGCATGTCTACCAGTCACTCAGAATTGCTTGGCAGTCGCCTAGATAGTCCACTTCACATCCCTTTTCAACAGGGCAAAGCATCGTGATTGCCAGCCATGAGGTAGTTGGAATTGAATCATCTTTGAATAAAAAAAAGTAAACGCTGAGCACACTGGAGCACCGGTGCCCGTGAGTCGAGAGAGCGTGCCCTCGCCCATCTTTAATTAATCCTTAGTGTAGCTTGGCTTACGGAAGATTTGAAGCGGTACACGTCAAAATTGAGGGCCACGAAGAGCATTTCGCGAAATCGTGTAGTAGCTGTGAAATGCAGCGAGCTGATTGGTTGGATGAAATTGCAGAAGTAGATGCCACCTTGAAAAACATGCTGCGGAATTTTTGGAGATGCAAAAGTTTTTTATAATATTATATTGTTCAATTTGCTGCAAGACTCATGGACCAACGTAATATAATATTAAAATCAATATGTAGCAGATGAGGTGATGTGTTGCGATGTACAGTCCACATCTCGGAGTCTGAGTGCGTGTCACGGAAGCGACATGGCAGCCACCGCACTTGATAGAAGTTGCGCGGATAAGCTGCTTCCAACACGCTTTGCTGATATCTGGCGGAATACTTGTATCCACGCGACATCTATCAAGTGCGGTGGCCACCACGTCATTTCCGGTGACAAACCCAATCAAACATCGATATATGAACTGTATACACTAGTTGCTACACTAACCTTCCAGAGTTTCCAAGCTTGAATCTCACCGGAGCCAAACAAACTCTTCATTCGGTGTAGAGTAGTAGTACTCCCAAGGTGCTTTTCAGATGACCGCCTGCCTTTTTTTTGTTTGGGGCGGGCTTTCAAGGGAATATTCCTGAACTGGGGTATGGACATCCATCACTAGGTGCAAGAGTGTACGAGCCTAGGGTCAACGATCACATAAAATAATGAGTGCTTACCTATCACCTTATCCATGGAAATGAATTTCAGAGAACTGCTGTCTAGTACTACGGATAAATAATAGGGAGTGGCCCTCTAAATTGGAACGGAAATTGGAATAAGCATCTATGCGTCCATACAGCTTGTAAATCGGCTGATGGCTGCCAATCGTTGTATTTAGCAGACCGCCATTCGTAGTGTCACCATTATTGAGAATGTAAGTGTGGTGCGTCGTGCATCTCGGAAATCCTGTCAACCCCGAATGCCTAACCTACCAGAAATTGGCACACTTATCCTCTGCACGGTGTTATTCATATACTGAGAAACTCGAAAGGGATGGAGGGAGAAGTGGTAAACTCCAGATCTCCATGACAGTCAGAATCAAACTCATTGAGACATTTGGCGTCCTTGTCTCGTCGTCATTTTATTGCTCGTGTGAAGTTCTCGTAAGCATCGCCCGAAAACTGGAAAATCTAACGCAAAAAACACCACCGTACGAGACTCAGTATGATTGCAAGACTATGCCAAACCTAATTTTTGAGGGGAGTCGAAGGTTTTGTTGCTTTTGCCGACTTTACACTTGAAGCAGACAAAAGAGTAATATGGGTGAGAATTATTTGACATTACAACTTTCTCGATAATTGTAACAAAAAGTTTAGCCATGCTAAGTCGGTGCAGATTAGATTGGATGATATGTATGATGGATCAAAAAACAATTTGTAAAGTCTACTATCTTTATCTAATAGTAATAAGTGGAACGTCTCTTCACTCAAAACTTGAAACTCAAGTCAGGCATTCAAATCAGAGATTCTTAGCAGCAAAGGCGTGGACTGTTCCACTTCATTATGATGGCATTTCTCAGCGAGTGAATAGTGTCACGCACTTTCCCGTTTGCGTAGATATCGCGTTAATATGCCTGCATATTCCCGATGAGGTTCGGGTCAAGATCACTAAAGCTACGTACATATGTTTTTTGTTGCGCTGAGCGGCGCGTGCTAGTGTCAAGCCGTCAAGTCGCGAAACAAGACAGAGGATTGCACCTACAACAAAAAATAGACAGAAAAGCAGCAGAAACAAAGTAAACCGAAATGGAGCTAAGAGCTGGGCTTATTCAGGATGCCCCTCTGTAGTGCTGGAGACTGGGCCTGAGGGAGAAAGTGTATAGAAATTTTGGAGACAGGAAAGAAACAGTCAGAAAAATTAAATAATTCAAGTCGTCCAATCTATTGTGCACCACAAAAAAAAAGAAATTTTCCAAAATTTCAACAAATTCCGAAATTTTGTTGAAAGCGTACTTGACGGCAGTGTCTTAGTTTATTTACCCACAGAGTACGACAGCAGAGAGCAGGAAGTCGTTTTCTTGAAAAACTAATTTTTATGGCGCAATCTATTGTGTACCGTAGTGTATAAAGCTTTGCATAGGGATTGGGCAGCTCTACCGCTTGTCGCAACTCAACTTCATCTAGTACTGCTCACCACGGATAACACCACTCCTTCAATTTTAGTGTTACTCCGGCCCATGACTTTTGAGACACCTTGGACGTTTTCGATTCAATTAACTATTCTATTTCTTTGATGAATTTATTCAACCTAGTATACATCACCATTATTATCAACATATCGCCAATTCGAGGGTAGGTGATCAATGTGAGATTGCTAGGCTGTTGGAAAGGCAAGCATGTGTGCAAGGTTGCAGGGCATTTTCAAAAGCTTCAATACCCTCTTATAATCTTCATCAGAAGATTTTACAACAATATATGCAAAGCGTCTCAAAAATTATGGACCGACCTAATACATACAGAGGTGGCCAAAAAAGACACTTCACCTCACATTCCAGACAGCATTAATCACACTTTGGTAAATCAAATCGACTGCTCCCAATTTTGCATTGAAGAGCACATTCTAATCTATCTGAACCTTACATGATAGCTTTCTACACTGACGACATCAGAAGATTTTCCCACGGAAACGTGGTTCACGGTACGAGCTCAACGAGGTCGTCGAGGTACCATAGACCATTAAGACTTCTCTGAAACGCTGTTCAAAAGCGGTTTTGCATAGCCGTAGCTAATGTCTCTGGGAAGCTATTTAACAGTTAATCCACTGAAGAAATTATGTAGCAGCTTCAGGCCGGAGCGATTTCGATAAGCTTCGTTGAGCTCGACGGTGGCGGTAAATGACGTCATATTCTGGAGACGGCAGGGGGCAGTGAAGGAGTGCTTGCTTCTGCTTACGGGGAACACCTAAGGAATATTCCGCCATAAAACTTTCCATTAACTTCGGCATCCTGTGACGACGTGCACCCAACGAAAGTTCGATGATGTGCGCCATGGGCAAAGTGTTTTTTTTTGGCCACCCCTGTATAATGATCCCTGTTAGTATTATAAGTCTGTCTGTCTGTCTGTCTGTCTGTCTGTCTGTCTGTCTGTCTGTCTGTCTGTCTGTCTGTCTGTCTGTCTGTCTGTCTGTGTCTGTCTGTCTGTCTGTCTGTCTGTCTGTCTGTCTGTCTGTCTGTCTGTCTGTCTGTCTGTCACGAAATTCCCTATTAAGCGGACAGACAAAATAACACAGCGAATTATTCACTCTGAAGCCGGTGCCTACAGCCACAGTGAGGCGCGCCGCGAGCGATGAGTCGAACAGTGTGCGAGAGTCAGAGGTGAACACTCAGAAGCGCACCATGAGGATTCAGAATCTCGTACAACACAAGACTCGAGGACTAGGCAGGACAAAAAAGCTAGGCTAAGATAGTGTGCGTTTGGAGACCAGACCATCGAAAATGAGGAGAACACCTCAGATGAAGGCGGGGCGATTCTCTAAAAAAGCGTGTGCTCAGTGGAAATATTCATAACTCGGTTAAGAAGAAGCCTACAGACCAGAAACGAAATTAGTGCAGGGGAGCATGCCTAAGGTATTTCCAGCACGCATGATCGTGAAGGAGGCCCGCCTTCTACAAGAGCTCATAAATCGGCTCCGAGATGACTTAGAGACCGGAAAACAGCGGATAGAGGTCAGGAGGGGAGGGGAAGCTAAATGTCAAGAATGGGCGTGGCTTACATCAAAGTGGGCGGAGTTTGCAATTAGGCTTATAACTCGGTTCCTAGGAGTCCCGGTCCGGGAAAAAAGCGTATAAGGGTTGGCAGAGGGAAAGGGGTCAACCGTTGTTGGCGGGCGGAGCATGCACCAAAGTGGGCGGGGTTTGCCACGGTACTTCATAACTCGGTTCCAATAAGTTCCAGAGATGGGAAAAAAGTAGAAAAAGGTTGGGGAGATGATAGTCAACTGATATCAGTGGGCGACCCATGCACCAAAGTGGGCGGGGTTTGCCACAAAGATACGTAGCTCGATTTCGTCCCCTACAAGACCTCATAATTCTGCTCCGAGACGACTTAGAGACCTGAGAAAATGTGTAGAGGAGTGAGAGGAGGAGTAGAGGTTGAATGTGAGTGCTGGGCGTGGCACACCCGAAGTGGGCGGAGTTATGCACGAAACATTATTACTCGGTTCCAAGAAGTCTTGGACACCAGGAAAAAAGTATAGAGGTCAGCGAAGGAAATGAAGTCTCAGTGGGCAGGACATGCGCAAAAGTGGGCGGGGTTACCCATGAATTTCGAAAGAGGAGTGTCTCCAAAGCAGCCGTACCTTGGAATCTCACTCAGCAGCTCTGCAGTAATAGAGAGAGAACATTGCTTACAGACACAATTTTTCTTTACCACCTTCCGAAAAAAACCCTGTCTTGGAAGAAAGACCCTCTCCGAAACCGCCTTTCGTTGGAATCTTACTCAGCAGCTCTGCAGTAATTGAGGGAGAGCATTGCCCACAGACACAATTTCTCAACTACAAAACCTTCTCAGAAGTGAAAAGTATACCCTGCCCCAAAAAACCCTCTCCGAAACCATCGTCCCTAGGAATCTCACTCAGGAGCTCTGCAGTAAAAAAGCGAACATTGGCTCACAGACAGAATTTCTCAATTAGAAAACCTTCTCAATAGTAATAATATATCATGCCTGAAAAAAGCCTCTCCACAACCGCCGTCGCGTTGGACTTAGAGATTGGGTACTGTCTTTTGATCGATTCTGTCTGAAACACGTAGCTCAATGCGGTGTAGGAAATAGAAAATATAGTTTGACCTAATAGTCGGTGTAAATGGGATGTACCGAACAGAAAACTAAAATCTAGAAAAGAATAGTGATCATCCTGTTTGAACCCCCGTGTGATGCACGCGAATGCGTGCGCAGCCAAACTGGTTATCAATGAGGAGCTCGTGACTGTTCTAACAGCAAAGTTTTCCCAAATTTTTTTTCAAAGTTACGAACTGCTAGTGGCTTCATTCTCATTTCCATTTCTTTGACTTTCAATGCTTTGTGTGAGCCAAGAGCTGGGTGGTGCGACTAAGCAACTGCAGACCGGCGAAGTGAGACATATTGAGATCAGAATGGTTCATTGGGAAAGCACTTTACGCGCTCGCTCTCACCTTGAAGCCAGCGCTCGTGGTTCTCGCTCGAATGCTTCGGCCGTAATCTGTTTTTTCCTTCCCCAGTCAAACGCTTTCAAATTTTCATATGTTTGGGAAGACAAGCGTTCAACAGAATCTATTTACCAGTTTTCAAAGAGAAAATGAGTGAGTAATGAAAAATTATTCTGCTGGGAAATTTTGAGCATAACCTCTAGCTAAATTGTAAAGTATGAAAAAAAACTACAATACAACAGAATAATCGACTGCATGATAAATAACGTTTTTGATGACCTTCTAAAGTCGCTGAAACCTCAACAGGGCCTTAGTATGGAATAAGGTAATGAATTCACAGTCCATAGGGCAATGCCTTGCATCTTCCTTCGGATTTGAAGAATTCCCCCCTGTTGCTTGAGGACAAGACCAGTACCGTGCAGGGCCATTTATGTGGATACACACATCTCAGTGGTAACTGCACACGCCCGCAGTTACCACTTTCTTAGTCCTATAATATAGTTGCACCTCTTTGATCCTCTTGCTTTCTTCCCTTCCTTTGCTCTCTCACCTCCTGATTACAATAAACGAGCTCCACATTGCCTTCGCTGATGGCAGCTGATGTTTTGGATTGAAACCTTATATCTCAGGTTGCCACAGATGCATTGAATTCTAGTTAGGCCCTATTGAGGTTTCAGCAACTCTAAAAGGTTCTCGACAAAGTGTTAAACCTGCGCGATGTTACTGATCATGCAGTTGTTAAGCTTTGGCGAGTTTGATAGAGCAGGATAAAAGCTGAGGACGGAAAAGCGTTTTTCCGATGAATTTTGAGCATTACTGTAGCTCTCGTGTCTACTGGAGTGAAATCATGATGTGGAGGAGCTTTGGGAAACTCGAAAATTGTTCATACACCCAGCAAGGGCTTGACTCTAGCGATTGTTCCAGAGAGCAAATCTTTATATAAAAAAGCGCAAGCATTGCTGGAGCGGACACTACCTTGTTGAAAGTTGAAGACTAGGCTCAGTTGCCATTGAACTATGGGTTCATAGGTTATGAAATAACGATCACTAAATTGTTGGCTGTTCTGGTAAACCTTATGAGTTCAATGTTTTTAGACACACCACTTGGCGCTATCACTCCTATACACAGCACCTTGCGATATATTTCTCCCGAAAATGCTCTACATCGTTACAAATTGGCCAACCTTCTTCGTGCTCATAGCTTCGCAATTCATGCAATTTGCCCTAGTGATTGAGCGGTGGATTGCGTCTGTTCTTATCGGCAACTACGAGTCAGGCTACAGGAAACTTGGACCATTACTGATCGTGGCAGCTGTGAGTCATTCGCATGCTACAGTGCGTTTTCGTCTTTCGCAAATTTGAATGGGCTTGCCAATGTAGAAGGGAATCGGTTCGAAAAATTACTGCATCATAGTCCATGAACGACTTCTCCATTAATCTCGGCATGATTATAATCGTCTTCTGCTTCTGCTTTAGCCACCGAGATTGGTATCAACTTTATTCGGCTAACGTTTCGGCGCAATCGCCTTCTTCGGAGCCTGCAAATCAAAGCATATTTTTGAAACAAATTCATTCAAGCACCATTTTGGATCACATGAAGGAAAAACTGAGGGGAAATGAGTCAAGTACGAAGTCGTAACCAGCTATTAGAAGCCGAGCGTTAGAAGGCACCCTTTGCTTAAGACCGTAAAGCGACTTTTATATGTGCTTCGCACCTTCAGGGTCGGGTCATGTGGCTCAAGGGAACCCCCAGGATGAAATTTGAATTTTAGGGTCAGATTACAGCAATTTGAAAGTGCCCCCGGATTGATCACGTAGATCAATGCCCCTTGAGACCGCGAAAATGATGGTCCTGCTGATCGCCGCGCAGCTCGCCTCAGCCATCGATTTTTGGGGTGGAGTCCGAAACCCCCGCCTCGGCGCCCCGCGGGGGCATTGACCGCGTAGATCAAAAGCCAGAGGTCCGTGAAAGGGTGCGAGCTCTCTGGTAAGCGCCACGCACTCGTCTTTCCTGTTGATCTTTGGATCCTTCGCTGCAATCCACAAGGCTTCAAGTGTTCTTCGGGCAGATATCTCCTGTTCGTATGCCAGGATCGTGACCTTCACTTCCATGTTGTTGTTTTCATGATACTGAACCTTGTGATCACCTAGAGGAGTAGAGGTTCTGGCTTTCTTGAGCCCGTCTAGGTGCTCCTTTATCCTTACGCAGAGTGGCCTCCCTGTTTCTCCTACATACTCTTCCCCACACAGCTGACAAGTTATGAGATAGACAACTCCTAACATCATGCAATCGCCATCCTTCCCAAAAGGACAGATCACACAGGAAGGGGTGCTTGTAATACTCTCCTGACCACCTTAATGTAGCACATTCAGGTGGTCAGGAGAGTATTACAAGCAGGTCAGAAGATTAGCAATGGGACAAAGACTAGCACCTGCTCTGGCAATAGTCTTTATGGCAAAAGTGGAAAAGCCTGTCTTGGAGCGGAACCCAATTCTATACCGGCGATACATCGATGACTGCTTCATCGTGTGCTCCACTCAATCTGAGATGGACACATGTTTCGAACTTCTAAATCAGCAGTTCGAACACATAAAGTTCACACGAGAAAAGCCGACGGAGAATTGGCTCGCCTTCCTAAATGTTCAGATAGAATTCTCACATGGCATCCATAGGACTAGGTGGTATCGAAAACCTAGCAATAAAAATATCATCGTCCACTGCAGCTCGGCCCATCCTTTGAAGACCAAAAAGGCCATCATCCCAAACATGTATTCCGAACTGCTATTATTGACTCCGCTCTGCACACGCCGTCCGATGATACTGCCTCAGTAGTATCATCGGAAGGCGTGCAGAGCGGAGTCAATAATATTGGCCCAGCGTATTGCGCAAGAAAATGGTTATGTTCAATATGGGCAGCCGACTTGGCATGGACGGCGAGCAGTGACGGAAAAGGTTCAAGAAGAAGAGCAGGCGAAGATACCATTCTGCGTTCCTTTCATCTCAGACAAAATGAGCGCTGCGATTCGTGCGAGAAAAATACCATCGTTCACTGCAGCTCGGCCCAATCTAACGAGACAGTTGGTCCGGAATCGAATCTATGACCGACTCTGTCTAACCCCTTCCTGTGTGATCTGTCCTTTTGGAAAGGATGGCGATTGCATGATGTCAGGAGTTGTCTATCTCATAACTTGTC
>MU874240.1:0-18761 GCA_036418205.1 Ostertagia ostertagi
AACACCTCAGTTTGCGTCTTTTTCGGGTTACGGTAGCCCCTCATAAATGCTGAAGAAGGCTTCTTGTCCGAATTTACAGCGGGATGTAGGATGAGCTAGCTGGTCCCGTAACGAAAGCTGAGTGAAAGCGCTCTATGAGTGCGCGAAGACCCACAAAAATCCTTCCCGACACATATTTGCGGATAAGGAGAATAAGTTCATGTCTCACAAGCTTAAGTAATGCTGTTAATTATGGTGGGAGGCATTATTTCATCCCAACTTTCCTTCACAGAAGGATATTGCCTGGAAAACCCGCTAAAACCCTAACACATTGAAAATTTCAGCCCTCTATTTCCAATGTTGAAATTTTCTCCCTTGTGTTTGCTGTTATAGCCAGAAATGCTGCCGAATTATTTTACATGGAAGAGCACAGGCCACCAAGATATGCAAAATAACCACGAAACTTAATCCACAATCGTAGGTGAAAAGTGAATCAGTGTTGCTGGCACTTGGGCATCTCACTCACAATGGAAGAATTTTGGACACCCGCTCTTCCTATAAAGTGATTCATGGAGCTGCGTCATCCGATTCAATTTAGAATCCTCCTAAATAAATCATATGCTGGTTATCGTTTGACCTTGTAAAGCTGGAGGAGTAATCTAATATACGATTATCTGTAGGGTGATTCGAATTTCGACAACTCACCAAAATATCGATAAAACATAGGGGTTCATTCATGACAGATTGTACGAAAATAAAGTACTTAGGTGATTTCCTGGTCCATGAAACTATTAGGTAGAACCTGTCGTAAAACGTATTCCATTATTCGAGTCGCAAGCGTCTCACTCCTTTGTCTCCATAATTATTAGGCGTCTGAAGCAGGAAGAAGAAATGCTCCGTGACGTAGTTTAGGATATACGCGGGATTAAGCTCAAAGTTTAAAACCCATAAAATCCTATCGCTGGATTATTCAACATGTAATATAAGCTACAATTACTACAGATAAATTGTCATAAGATCGAAATTGTCATAATATTATGATGAGAAGATCTGCTTTTCTGCTAACGTATGATAAGGTGATAAGGCAATTAAGGCAATCTATTATACATCATAAATACTCAGTTTGTAACGGTGTCGCATGATGATCATATATGTTGAAAAAAAGTTGCGGTGCTGTATGGGTGGCGGACTTTAGTTCACATTCCCACGTCTGCCTACACCACATCTCTGCGTCTATCCTGGGCGAGCTTGGCTATAGCATATCCTCACATAATTGGTTGAATTGCCTTGTCAAATTTCTTCAGCAATGCCAATTACATCGTAATAGACTAACGAACCTTATCAGAACAACAACTAGTTATAATTAGAATAAAAAGCTGGTGCAGGTACATGCTTATAGGAGGAGCAGGCTATAGAAGGGCATTTTGTCTTCGCATTCGAATGTATTCAACCACACTTTGCTAGATTTAAAACGAGTACTAGCAACTTGAAATAGAAGACGACGTTCCCTCCTATATGATAGAAAGAATTTCCCTCATACGTAGACGGCGTCAGAAACATGGTAACACTGGACGAGCTCAACGGGTTCTCGGCGCATAATGGACCATTGCGTTATTTTCTGAAAAGCAGGTTCTGAGGAAGGAGGGACTATACAAGGGGAGAGGTGATGGCTGGATAGGGCAAAGAACATACACAAAACCAGTGAAGCCGGCAGTAGCGGAAGAGTTCTGGTTAAACTTTCCAGAGGAGCCTGAAGCATACATAAATGAGTGACTAGGAAACACAATCGAACAGTGCTTATGTTGTTGCAAACAAGTCCGCTTCAATAGTAGTCCGATTGATTTTTTTATCACTGATGATATGGCATGATGAAAGGGACATTAGGGTCATTTTTTTTGCTTGGGGTCACCTGCAATGTTTAAGGCTACATTCTATGAATTAGCCTGCTTTCAAGCGGCTAACTACGGACGCATTGCTTCCAAGGTTTCTGACGCGAAAGATACTACATTAGACCACGGCCTTCAAAGATAAATATGAATGCACATTTAACCTCTTGGTTTGATTCTATTCGTTATTTCCTTTAGTGGAGACCTTACACTCATTTCTGCCACTGTGTAAATAAAAAATAAGAGGACTCCGGTGCCTCGAGGAAACGCATCGACTCGATTTTTCTCATTCGTTTTATGGAAAACCAGTTTGGCTGCGCACGCATTCGCGTGCATCACACGGGGGTTCAAACAGGATGATCACTATTCTTTTCTAGATTTTAGTTTTCTGTTCGGTACATCCCATTTACACCGACTATTAGGTCAAACTATATTTTCTATTTCCTACACCGCATTGAGCTACGTGTTTCAGACAGAATCGATCAAAAGACAGTACCCAATCTCTAGGTGCGAACGAAAACAACAATTCCAAGCGACGTTTTGGAGAGGGTCTTTTTTCGGGGCATGGTATATTTTTCAATTTTTGAGAAGGTTTTCTAGTTGAGAAATTCTGTCTGTGGGCAATGTTGCCTCTCATTTACTGCAGAGCTGCTGAGTAAGATTCCAACGAAAGGCGGTTTCGGAGAGGGTCTTTCTTCCAAGACAGGGTTTTTTTCGGAAGGTGGTAAGGCTGGTCTGTAAGCAATGTTCTCTCTCTATTACTGCAGAGCTGCTGAGTGAGATTCCAAGGTACGGCTGCTTTGGAGACACTCCTCTTTCGAAAATTCATGGGTAACTCCCCCGTCCTGCCCACTGAGACTTCATTTCCTTCGCTGACCTCTATACTTTTTTCCTGGTGTCCAAGACTTCTTGGAACCGAGTAATAATGTTTCGTGCATAACTCCGCCCACTTTTGTGCAAGCTTAGCCCACCAATAGCATTTAACCCCTTTCCCTCCGGCAACCCTTATCCACATTTTTCCCGGTCGCTGGGGCTTCTAGGAACCGAGTTATGAGAGTGGTGGCAAACTCCGCCCACTTCGGGGTGTGCCACGCCCAGCGTTCACATTCAACCTCTACTCCTCCTCTCACCTCTACACATATTTTTTCAGGTCTCTAAGTCATCTCGGAGCCGAATTATGAGGTCTTGTAGGGGACGAAATCGAGCTACGTATCGTTGTGGTAAACCCCGCCCACTTCGTTACATGCCTCGCTCACCGATACCAAATGACTATCATCTCTTCCCCAACCTCATTCTACTATTTTCCCATCTCCGGAACTTATTGGATCCGAGTTATGAAGTACCGTGGCAAACTCCGCCCACTTTAATGCATGCTCCACCTGCCCACAGCACTTGACCCCCTTCCCTCTGCCAACACTTATACGCTTTTCCCCACACCCCGGGACTCATAGGAACCGAGTTATGAGGCTGGTTGCAAACTCCGCCCACTTTGGTGTAAGCTACGCCCAGCCTTGACATTTAGCTTCTCCTCTTCTCCTAACCTGTATCCACTGTTTTCAGGTTTCTAAGTCATCTCGGAGCCGATTTATGAGCTCTTGTAGAAAACGTCTGTCCGCTTCACGACACGCTCCGCCCATTGTGGGCGGACCTCCGTTCACATCATGTGTGCTGGAAATACCTTAGACATCGCTGCCCTGCACTAATTTCTTCCAGAGAACGCCCCGCCCACCGAGGGTGGGTCTCCCCAATGCAATCTGGCTTACCGACGCACATTTATAACCACTTTTTGTTCCAGTCTCGAGGCTGTTTTTGACTGTATTTGGAATCAACCGATGCACGCCACGCCCACTGTGGGCGGGGCTCCGCTTGGCTGATGTGTGTTTTTTACTTCTAGGGATATGGTATACCCATCCCAAACTTGACCTGGACCCTGTAGGTTGTTGTTCGCTTGATACCGAATTTCGTGACAGACGGACAGACAGACATAGCGCATTATATATAGTAGGGATATTCATATGTTCATGGTTACTTGTATGAATTCTTCAGGTAATTGCTTGATTTATGATAGCATCCTACTATATATAATTCGCTAAGTTTCTCTGTGGGATGGGGGCTCAAGTGATATGTGATAGGAACTGATAACGACTGATAATAGCTGATAAGAGGGGCTAGAAAGCGAGCATCGCCAATTTCGTTTTGTCGTTCATATTGGTACTAGAGCGTCTATACTTACAAGTGTTATGTGGGGTGGTCCCGGGACATTGGTGGTACATGAATGGAAGCGATAGCAACTGATAAGGGCTGATAAGGGGCGTCAGAACGCAAAAGTCGTCGATTCCGTTACCCAGCTCGCGTTGACACCAGAGCAACCATACTTACAAGTGTTATGTGGGATGGGACGGGGACATTGTTGATGGGTGATAGAAAGTGGTTACAACTGATAAGGGCTGATAAGGGGCGTCAGAACGCAAAAGTCGTCGATTCCGTTACGCCAGCTTGCGCTGACACTAGAGCGTCCATACTTACAAGTGTTATGTGGGGTGGGACGGGGACATTGTTGATGGGTGATAGAAAGTGGTTACAACTGATAAGGGCTGATAAGGGGCGTCAGAACGCAAAAGTCGTCGATTCCGTTACCCAGCTCGCGTTGACACCAGAGCAACCATACTCACAGGTGTTATGTGGGGTGGGACGGGGACATTGTTGGTGGGTGATAGAAAGTGGTTACAACTGATAAGGGCTGATAAGGGGCGTCAGAACGCAAACCCTAGGCTCACAAATTCTCCAACAGCCGTCCAAAAAATTTGAGAGCAGTGGAAAGAGGAAGAACATCTTAAAACTAAAACCGCAAGGGATTGGCAACGAAGTGTATCAGTAATTATGAAATGTTTTGGTTTGTTGTTTGAACAAATTGAGAACTTTGTGAAATGAAATGTTTGTGGGAAAAATAATGTTCAGACGTTTTGTATGGCGCACGTGATATTGGCCACGCTGTATGATGATGACCAAGTCTTCTCCTTCTTCTTCTACCTAGCGTTAGTCCCGCGCAGTCGCAGGGTCCGCTGTCTTTGTCAGTCGTCGCCACTTTAGTGTCCAGGGCGTCCTCTGCTGTGGCCATGACTTCACTTAGATCCTTCTTGATCACGTCTCTCCACCTCTTCTTTGGGGCTCCTCGCGGTCGCTTGCCTTGCACTTCGAAGTCCATCGCTTTCTTTATCGGATGATCCTGTGGCCTCCTTAGCACATGCCCATACCATCGCAGGCGCTGCTCTCCCACCTTCAGCTGGACAGGGGCAGTCTGCATGACCGCCCTGACATCCTCGTTCCAGCCGCAGGCCCACCTCAGCATCCTCATCTCAGCGGAGTGAAGCTGCCTTTCGTGATTCTTGTTCAGGGGCCAGCACTCGCTGCCGTATAGCATCGCAGGCCTTACCACTGTCCGGTACACCTTCCCTTTGAGCGTTCTGGAGCACCTTCGATCGCAGAGGATTCCAGTGGACTCCCTCCATTTCATCCATGCAGCGTTGACTCGAGCCTTCACTGCCTGATCCACACTACCGTCGGCTGCCAGATCGCTCCCAAGGTATCGGAAGTCCTCCACTCTTTCGATGGTCTCACCATGGCCGTCCACGATCGGCTCTGCACCCTCTTCGGAGCTCAGGAACTTGGTCTTCTTGACATTCAGCCGGAGCCCACCTTCTGCCAGGACTTCTGCCATTTCTGCACCTTGGCTTGAAGTTCCTCTCTGCTATCCGCTATCAGGGCGATGTCGTCAGCGTAGAGGATGGTCTTCAGGTCCTTCCATGAGGCCCTTCACCATGGTATCGAGCGTTAGGAGGAACAGGAAGGGGCTCAGAGCTGACCCCAACCGTGATGTTTATCTCCTTTGTTAGGCCGTGAGGGGTGCGTATGGCTGCTTTGGCTCCTTCGTACATGTCCTTCACCAGCGAGATCAGGTGTTCTGGCACGTTTCGTTCCCTGAGCGCTCTCCATAGTACTGCTCGCGGTAGCGGTCGAACGCCTTCTCCAGGTCGAGGAAGGCTAGGTAGCAGGGTCGGCGCTTTTCTCGATACTTCTTCCATCACTTGCCTAGCGATGAAGATGGCATCCGTTGTAGACCTTTCGGGCATGAACCCGAACTGTTCCTGGGAGATCGGGACCAGCTCCCGCAGTTTCGAGTCGACCAGGCTCGTACAACTTCATGGTATGCGCAGTCAACTTGATCCCGCGGTAGTTGGAGCAGTCCATCGCGTCACCCTTCTGTTTGAAGATGGGGACGATGGTACTTGTCCTCCATGCATCCGGCATCTTTCCTTCCACTGTTACCTTGTTCAGGAAGCTGGTGAGCCACCTTATGCCGTACTCTCCGAGCGCCTTCCATGCCTCGATTGGCACCCCATCTGGGCCAACCGCCTTTCCAACCTTCATCCTCCCAAGTGCACACCTAACCTCATCCTCAGTCCAGAGTGCGATGGGACCAGCTGTGGCCTCTGCCCGTGAGTTGTTCTCGTGGGGGAACTCCTCGTTCAGAAATCTTGTGGGAAACTCCTCGTTCAGAAGCCCCGTGAAGTACTCTTCCCACCTCCTCTTGACTTCGGCTGGCTTCCTTAGGATGACACCATCGCTGCCTTTTACACTCTTCACCACCCTGATGTCTTGAGTAGCACGATGCCGGGCCTTAGCCAGCCTGAAGACGAACTTCTCTGCGTTTCTGCTTTCCAACTTCTCGTACAAGGCGTCCATCTCTGTGTTCTTTGCCTTGGCGACAGCAGCCTTAGCGAGCCTTTTGCAACTCTAGTAGGTGTATGCTTCCTTCTTCTGCTTCACGACTCGCTGGACCTCCTCGTTCCAGAACCACGCTGCCTTGTCTCCTCTGAATCCACCTCGCGTCTCGCCCAGTACCTCCTTGGCACATCGCAGGATGGTCTCAGCCGCGTTGCCCCAAGTCCGCTGTATTGGCCCGTTAGGATCTGGGAGACTAACTTCCATTATCCTACAGTGCGTACCAAAAGTATGTGGACACCCTAGAATCGATTCTCAGGAGTCAGCTAAAGGCTTTTTGTGTTATGAAACCTTCACCATTCAACTCCTAGTGGTCGATAACCTACAATGACATTTTCGGCAAAATTTCGTTCTAACTTAGCGAACTATTTTTCATGGAAAGTTTTTTCTTTGTATCAAAATTATGTGGACACCCTGAGGCAGATGAAGTTTTTGCATCGATTTCCTAACCTATTTTTACTTCTCCTTTCGTTACTTATTCTGGCATCATTCCTCTTCACGGCAAGCGTTTTTCTGAAGAAGACCGAGCACAGAAATGGGATCCCCATGCTTCTGAACCTTCCTATTGCGAAATAGCACGTCAACCAGTCATGCGTCCTCGTAGGTTTGGAGAGAAATCCGAAATCCTGATGCTAAGCTCTCGACCTTGACTGAGGGTTGTTCTCAATCGCTACTTGTTCAAAACAGGAGAAGAATAGCCTTAATTTTCTCAAATTATTCTTTTCGTACTACTCAACTTTACGCATAAATGATCTTCCCGATCTTAAAAAAGACCAATCGGTGTCTCATTCAATCAATTGAGCACACGACACGAAAGAAGATGAAGAAGGCTTTGTATATGAATGCGGGTTCAGGTTGGCAAGGTTGGAATTCCCACTCAAAAAAGGATCACAACATGATACTTTGAACCCACACAGACAGTGCTTTCGTGGAAATGGTAAAATTAGTATAAAAGACTTTCTGTGGAAATTTCTCTCATAGACCAACTCGACTGGCAGAAAGAAGCTTATTCCTTACTATTCGGGTGGGTCTTGAGGTTTTTGGAGAGACTTTGGTCGGACCCGCAGATGTGCTCGAAGAGACAATTCGGAAGATGTTCATCAAAGGTCTGGGGTGGTTCCAAAAGGAGGGGGACATTGAAGTTTGGCTTGCCAACATGTCAGGTAGACGACTAGGATTATAATGAGGTGCTTGAGTCCCGGCTACAACCTTTTTCGAAAAGTCATGGTTGCAAATCACTTGTTTTGCAGGGGAGGTCCCTGACACCATTCCATTTGGAAAAATGCTAAACGCAACGGCTTTGATTGGCAAGTCGGCTAGCGTATTCCTCAGACTTCATCCTTATTGAAAACGTAGAGGTATCGTGGTTCGCGGTCTCTACGTCATTGAACAAAAGAGTAATATCACAAGTGACCTAACACGTCGGTGAAATTTGCTAGTTGGGAACAGATCTGCAAGACATGTATCCAGACCCCATTCATAGCATGCCAAACAGAATGGCTCAACTTACTAGAAACTTTGGTAGGCCTACCGATTTCAGATTCTGAAGATATTGCCGTTTTTCAAAAAGTGTCCACATAATTTTGATACAAAGAAAACTTTCCATGAAAAATAGTTCGCTAAGTTAGAACGAAATCTTTTGCCGAAAATATCATTGTAGGTTATCGACCACTAGGAGTTGAATGGTGGAAGGTTTCATGACATAAAAGCCTTTAGCTGACCCCTGAGAATCGATTCCAGGGTGTCCACATACTTTTGGTACGCACTGTATGAGGTCACCCTTCTCTGCTTGGTGCAGCTTCCACCACCGGATTCTCCTCTCGGTTCTTACCCTTGTCTTCTTGGGGAGGTCTATGCAATGTCTGCCAGGAGGGGCCTGTGCTGGGGAGCCAGATTCGCCGGGTAGAACTTTGATATCCTTCACAGTTTTGAGGGTTGATCTTCTTACCAGCACATGGTCGATTTCCGTCTGTCTCCCTCCACTGCTGTAGGTTACCTTTTGAGTCTCCCTTTTCGCGAAGAACGTGCTGCAGACTGCCAGGTCGTGGGCTGTAGCCAGGTCCAGAACCCTCTCTCCCTCAGCGTTCCTCGTTCCTATCCCTCTACCTCCGTGCACCCTTTCCAGGCCTCTTCTGTCACTGCCGACGTGACCATTCAGATCACCTGCTATGGTCAGGTAATCGCCTTCCGGAATCGATCTTATGGCTTCGTCAAGGCTCAGATAGAACTCGTCCTTCTCACTTTCGGGGCATCCGGCTTGCGGTGCGTACACGGAGAGTATGGTCCAGTACCCCTCCTTCGTGTCTATCCTCACAGCCATGATCCGATCGCTGATCCTGTTCACAGCGGAGACATAGTCCTTGAGCGACTCCGCTACCGCTATGGCCATGCCGTTCCGCTTGGTGTCTTCTCCATTGTATTAGGTCGGTCCACAATTTTTGAGAACCTTTGGTGTTTTTCGATTTATTACTTATCTTATTTCTCTGATCTACTTATCCAGTATACATCATTATTATTAACAACATATCGCCAATGCGAGGGTGGGTATTCAGTGCCTCTCTTGTGGACTTTCATAGAGTTCTGATCGAAGGAAAATTGTAGTCCCGAATCAGTTCTCAACCCAATCTGACATCATCAAGTTCCTGTTGGTTTCCCATAGTTCCTTCGGATGACCATCTATAATACTCATTGGTGATGTGGACTGGGTGCAGTGTGCTAACAAATCCACGAGCCGCAGTAGATTTGCTCAAACGATTCGGGAGTTCTGACAGTAAAACCCAACTCCCTCTGAATTCGAACTTCCTGAGTCGTTGGCGCAATACGGGAGGGCCTTTGCGCTGAAGACCGGCATCAACTAATACCAGTGTCAGTGATGGGAAGAATCGTTGACAGCTTGATGGCAACGCCTTCAACTTGAAAGCAAAGGAAGACAAAATCTATTTTTTTCTGAGGTCGTTCGAGCCCGCCTTGCTAAGAAAATTCCTAAAAAATTGGAGACTCTCGGGCGGTCAGTTCTTTTAGCTCCGCCTTGTAGCACTAATCCTGCGTCAACGAACGACTATCCGCTCTCCTCTCTCAATCACCTTCTGGAGAAGAAATCTCACTTGAATCACCATAAAGTCAAAATCGACATCCAATATTTCTTCGATCAGAACTCTATGAAATTCTACAAGAGAGACACTGAATACCCACCCTCGCATTGGTTATATGTTGGTAATAATGGTGATGTATACTATGCTGAATAAATACATCAGAGAAATAAGATAATTAAGTCGAAAAACACCAAAGGTTCTCAAAAATTATGGACCGACCTAATATAGAGCTTGACACTTCCCCGATTTCCCTGCCTTAGCACCTTTCCATCGCGTCTCCTGAAGGCATAGGACTTGGATATTCCTGCGCGTCATCAGATCAGCAACCTCTCGGGACTTCCCAGTTAGCGATCCCTACGTTCACAGTCCCAATTCGAACTAGCTTCTTTGGCCGAGGCCGTCCACTCCTGAGCCTCGCATAGGGGTGTGTGGCGTTTGTCCTCCTGGGGTCAGGCTGCCGCCGCACGCGGCGATCGGGCTCGTCGCGTGTGCGGCGATTCTGCGATGTGGAGGTTTTTACTAGTCCATGCTGTTGTCCACCGTTGCAGCCTTCACATTTGATTGTCAAGTGACGAGGTGGCTAGTCCCAAGCACAGTAAGGCTCTTCCACTTTGATGTCTCCCATGGACATGAGCGCCAGAAATTAAGTTTGGAAATTAAGAAACGCTGCGGAGAACATTGGAACTTTCTGAAACAGTCTGAGTGAACGAACCATAGTAAACTGCGTATTAACGTCATGTAGAATGGGCGTCATGTGAAAACATATCGCCATACTGCATGATCTACTCTCTTTCACGCCATTGGGGAGAAGGGGGTCAGTCAAATTAAACAGGTCACTCAAACAGCGCCTAAGTTGCTCATTCGGCAGTAACGAATCGATAAAATTAACGAACTTTCACTCCAACAGCCAAAAGAGTGGAAGAGGGCTAAAACCATATTGTTTCCACAGCTAATAAATCACACCGCCACATCCAACCACCACAGCCTTCGCCGCGTCGATCGCCGCGTGCGACGGCGCGGCGGCGGCCCCAGGAGGACAAACGCCCGTCTCCCCTCGCATAGTGACCACAGAACTCGAGCGGAAGTTCGCTAATCCTGACACTGGTGCTGAAACCATCCTAGCTTTATCACTGATTACTTTCTCGACTTTAGACATATTTGCTGTGACGGGGGTCTTCATCAGCCGGCCTGTCAACCTGGGCCTGACGCTGGTACTAGAACCATTTTTGCAATTTTTGCAAGGCATGAGCCTCGGCAGGGATCGAACTCAGTTGGTGCAGACATGAGTCTAACCTCTTAACCACTCGGCTATCCCTGCCTCTTATGATGATGATCAAGTGATCAAACAAAAGCATAGGACCCCCGTTCAGTGCAATAATTTCTCCGTTCTGTTATAATAGAAATAGCGCAAAATTTATGGTATATCCAAAGCGAGCGGTTTTGCTATGATTGGAACCAGAATTTCCTCCATAGGTCATTTTCTGAAAGAGAAGTTCTTAGTCCTGGTTGATTGTCAAAAGTGGTAAGAACGTTTCGCTGGGACCTGTGCGAGCTGGCTTGAGCGTTTGACAATTTTTTTCATTGTTGCAAGGCCATTTTGCAGCAGGGGGTTTCCGTATTGGTGTGTGACAACCACCATTCTGATCCTGGGGCAGCTCTTTTAATGTCAGCTCTAGACAATTTACTACGGCATGTATATACTACTGGATGCTGAAACGGCCGAGGTTGCTCAAAGGAGAATCTAACGATAAGCTCGGCCGAGAAGTACTATACCTTGTGGAAAGGAGTGCGGCCTTTTGGGCGTGCGGGACATGCCTGTTTAGCAATGCCAGAATATGCTTCTAGCGTTCTAGTAGGTGGCAGCATGAAGTGGATGTTCCAACCATCATAGGTCATCTCAGAAACGCACTCCTTCCCCTGCAGCTACATTCAAACGTGAAGCGTGAAAGTGCTCATTTCATCACAACAAGTGAAACTTATCAAACCTCGCTGGAGTTAACGTCAGAAGCATTCTTACCTTAGTCAGCCCCCCCCTCAAAAGTGCTATTTGTTATTAAAGAGCTTTGTTGTTAAAGAGCTTTGTATTTTTATGGATCTGTTAATGGCTGCGCATGTACGGAAAAATGTGCGATAAAATGCATGCACGTGAAAGGACTAATTCCCTTTCAATAGCTGCACCATCAACCTCTCACTAACGTGTTAACATGTGTTGCGCAAATTTCCACGCATCCGTGACGAAGTTGTTGTCCGCATTCCCTCATATTCCTTCCTGGGCGTGGTCTAGTTTTAAGCCAGCTATAAAGGGAGGACTTCTGAGCTCAGGGAGAGACACAGCTTGTAATTCAGCAAATCTTGCAGCTATATCAAGCTATTCCGTTCTACTCGAACATATGTTTCACATTGACAGCGATCTTTGTTACCAACGCAACTCGCCTATTCAACGGCGGAAACTCAACACATTGGTTGTACGGCGACGACGAATTCTACTGCAGCATCGTGAATAGCTTCTTTTTTACGGATCCATCAAGCGTCCCCTTCAGCTGACTTCAGACCTTTCCTTAATTTGGCATCGATGCAGTAACTCAATTGTTGCCTTATGTACATAACTGTGCAGGAATTTACATTTTTCGGGTCACACATGTTATGAGTACCTCAGAAAACGTATAATACATGCAATAAAGTTGTGAAAAATAGTTCGTCACTAGACTTTAACAAAATACGCATTTTTTTACAGACGGACGGTATTTACCACGGTTGAAGCTTGAAGAATCTGGTATAGGAGAAACAGCACAATGTAGGGGTCACAGAGAAAAAAGAAAGATCACTTGTAAACGTCCGAAACTGCGAAAGAAAGGAGCGTTTGATAGTGATTGGCTTTTGGTAGGTGCAACTCATTGTATTGGCTACCTATAGAGCTATTCGTTGTTATTACATTGGAGCATCAAGGAATCAATGTCATGAAAATATTGTAGCCTGCCTCAAAGATGTTGTCATTGATCGGCCCAACACAGCATGACTCATAGGTACCACATTTTTCCTTTTCCATAATTCCATTTTCTTACTGGTGCATCTGTTGAAATGTGCCAGCGATGAAGATCCATCGAGTGTAGGTATGTTCAAACTCTCCCCTAATAAACTGAGATCATACCGGGTGACACAGTAGTGAGATATGATAACATCGCTCACATTGAGAGGAGCGCTGTTAGAAAAGTGGATCGTAGCAGCACTTTATTCCGAAGCGAGCCGAGTACCAATCAGGCGGCGATGGTGAGTGTTTTGTTTAGTTTATTTTAGAGCCAAAGTTACTGCTGCACCACGTTTTGAGTTTTTAATACTCATCTTAAGGTCTCCCGTTCTATTCTCAAGTTGGATGAACATGCTGCTATTAATACGCGCTGACTGCAAAGTGGTCCAGCCTTCTGATATACAAAGGGCAACCATCGAACCCCAACGCAACGCTATGCATTCCGTCTTCGTCTGTTTCTCCCTCTTTCAACCATTCTTCAAAAAATGTCCGAACTCGATAGTTGTCCAAAACCATTAGCGTGCCTTCACTTTGAAGAGGCGTTCCGTTGGTTTCAGCAAAGGCTTCGCTTCAGCACACTGACTAAGAATGGCCCTGGAACAGTGCTCCGAGCATATTTATGGTTCATTAGTCACGACAAAAACCCTCCAGTTATCTGGACTAAACCAATATTTTTGGGTGAAAGCTGATTTGGAAGGAAAAGAAGTTCTACTACCCGAATTTGATTCATCTCTCTCGGCGCTATGGTGCCCTATCTTTTGGAAAAATATTGACGAAATCTGTGTGCCGCATGCGTTGGGTATGCCACACATGTATGGAGCTTTGTGAAGAGTAGACGGGATAAATTTAAAAACTGCCGGCAAGTTTTGGATTGTCATCTGTTTTCAAATAGTATGTTTTATAGGGCGGAAGTGGTGTAGTGGCAAGTGGCACGCTTACCACGCGAGCGGTCCGGGATCAAATCCTGGGTCGTGAGTCGCCCGGGCCAACCAAGCCTTCCATCCCTCCGGGGTCGGTTAATTGGTACCAGACTTGTCTGGGAGGATAAAAAACACTGACTTGTACATCGGCTGGCCCCCGCAAGTCATTGTATAGGCCACATCGCATTCAAACGCCACTACGAATGTACAAATGGAAGTAGAATGCGTGCCGCATCCCAAAAAGGGATTGATCAACGGCAAATGCTTTATCCTTTTTTATCCTTATGTTTTATCAGCATTCATTTCTGAAAACCGTCCTGAATCATCCGAAGAAGTATTGGTACACCAGTGATTTTGCCCCACCCTGTATTAATGCCTGTTTCAAAATCAGGAATTCTAGATGCCCTGGAAGCAGGAAGGCTTGCTGTTCCTTGAAAGAGGAGTATTAGTTCATTTTCCGTTCAGATTGTGTTTACCCTAGAAATCGAAGAACTATAAGAACTAGGTTTATGAGAAGAAGGTTTATAAGAGCTCTTGGTTACCCATTTCAAGTCTGCCTCATTTCATCGTAAAGAAAATTGCTCCTTGCAGATGTAATCTCGGGTTTGTGCTCTGAGAATACTGCAAGGCATGTCTTACATCTATTTCCAATACATATTTAATGGGCGGCCGTGAGAGCTATGGAATTCAAGTAACCGACATTCCTTTGAACTAAAATAACATAAAATGTGAACCGCCTTTTTCGTTGACTTGAATTGTTAGAGTTTCCACACAACAGACTTCTCCATAGCTGCACGTTTAGAGTTCTCATTTTTTATTCCCCTTCTCTTCATGGCAATGCAGTCATTACTGTTGCGTTGCTATGCTAGGCTCAAACCAGCACCAGCACTTCTTGAAATATCGTTACGCGCCTTTTGAAAGCAACTATCAGAAATATGTGACAAGCCCTGTAAAGCAGCACTTTGTTTAACGAAATTTTGACTCCATATTACGAGTAAAATCAGCATCTACAATTATTTTTCTGAACGCGGGTTTGGCGGTATTGTCAACCTACATCTGACGCTTGCAGGGAGACCATTTCTGGAACACTGTCCAGGCGGATTGTTATTGCAGGTTGGCCTTGATGGAGATCAGATTTGTGTCTCTCGAAGGGAGCAGGCATTCTTTCCGCCTACCGTGCCTCACGAAGCCCTTGATTCCCTCGGAACAACGTAATTGGTTTCAATGGCACTTCATCTGGTGAACTACAGGGCGAGCTGGCCAGGTCTCTACAAGATTTGTCAGTTACTACCTTACATCTTGAAGCGCGACGTCGCGCGACGTCCGAGGCCAACCAAGCCTTCCATCCCTCCGTCGGTTAATTGGTACCAGACTTGTCTGGGAGGATAAAAACACTGACTTGTACATCGGCTGGCCCCCGCAAGTCATTGTATAGGCCACATCGCATTCAAACGCCACTACGAATGTACAAATGGAAGTAGAATGCGTGCCGCATCCCAAAAAGGGATTGATCAACGCTTTATCCTTTTATCCTTTATGTTGTAATCAAGGCACAAGTGCAAACTCTACATCAGCCTGATCGCAAGAGCATGCAAAGGGTTGTTGCTGAAAGACGTTTTCTCATTGAAATCCAAAGTTTCGAGCTCGCATCGAGAAATTATGGGAGGCGCAATATTGAAGGCTGTCGCGTTATACTTCCTCCTCAGCCTTCACTTTCCGTTCTCGTTTAGGCTTTCTATTCAAGTCTCTTAATGCGCTCACTACGTACCCATCCCATTAAAAACGTTGCGCCCTGCAAGGCACTTACAATCCCGTCCAACTTCGACAATATCGATTAGTGCGATAGGAAAGCTTACTTCCTGTTTTCCAATATTTTCCTTCCCTTCATTATACACTGGTGTGCAAAACTTAAGGACGAGATGGAAAAATTGACCTAATTTACGAACAATTCGATCGAATTGGAAGAAATTGTGCAAGATTGCTAAGACTGCTAAGATCCTTACTACCATAGGTATGAAGTGGGCCTCACATAGACAGTTCTGCTTCAGTATAGGAGCCAAAAAAGGGTGGCCACGAAGAACGAGGGGTTTGGTGGGACAGGACAAGAGGGAGTGTACTGAGCAGGGAGAAGTTACTGTGGAATGTAGTGGTGTTCTTGATTACAGCAAGTCTCAGAGACAACACTAGGGTGACTTTACGCGAGGAAGAATCCCGGGAAACTGGAAAAGGAAGATTTGTAACGAGTGTGGTCCAGGAGTTTGATGTTGCTCACACCATTGTTTTGTGCGCATAAGGAGCAATATGGACTGCAGCCACTGCTGCCCAGAAGAGGTTGGATCACGATCAACTGCAACAGCAGGTGATTGCTACGTTTTGCAACAGGCAAGAATTGACCCACGTCAGTCACAGGCTGCAGTTGCAAAAACATTTATCAGGATTGTAAGGCATGTAATCCCAGCCGAACAGTGGCACAGTGACCGCATAGGCATGGTCTCTCTGACCGACCAACAGTATCTGGTGTTCCTTCGAAACCCGCGCATCGGCGGGAACATTTGCTAGGTGCCGGGACATTAGCGATGGACCACTGATTTGGTTGATCGCGTGTTCTTCTCAGTTAAGATCAAATTGGATGTAAGTAGTGATTTTGGACTTACCCGCATGTGGCGAGAATAGGATCACGTAATGCACCCAGGACCATCGTTCAACATGATTGTTTTGATAGTCCATTCGATATGATGTGGGGAGGCATAAAGTTGCACAGGCGTACCAACCTCCCAGCTCGTGATCGCAGAATGCTTTCTAGTCGACGTATGGTGACAAGATGCGAGAGCATCGAGCAGCCTCGGTGGAAAACTCTTGGAAAGCGAGGATTTCCGGCGATTGGTGAAGCGTACCCGCTTCCCTAGTCGAATCCTGTGGAGCACGTGTGGGGTGCATTCATGAGAGCTTCATAGCGGACCCCATGGCCCAATGGGCCCTCGCGGTCTTTGAAGGAATGGATCGCTTCTCCAAAATAGCTCTTAGCTAACCTTGTGGTCAATATTGGAGCACGTGGCAGAGCATGCTTTGCAGTCCGTAGTGTTCATACACCCCATCAAGAACCAGCTCCTCTCTTTTGAATGTCTACCATGAGTTGGAGTAGCCTCACCCATCGACCGCTTCAGACAGGGTATTTGCAGAAAAATGTCTTTTCCAATCGCCCGTTTGCGCTTTTCTGCTAGTAACTCTCTGCACTGTATCGCAACATTACTTCTATGTATGTGCCAAACTTGACTGACCTAGGTTAGCCCAGTTCGAGGAAACCCACTGTTACTTTGAGAAATTTATACTGAAGTCAAATGCTGTTTGTATTCGCTTCTAATCATCATGGCAGTTTCCACCGTGAATCACCATCATGCAGCTCAAACCAGCTCTCAGGACGGCGATTTGCTACAACGTTTTTGTAAGCTGCCATACCGCCTGCTTCCTTAGAAGGTCACTGTTTAGAATTGCATGTTCAGCCTGTAAGGATGTACAGAGACATGTGGCACTGGAAATGGCTCCCATGTAAAACTTACTAAGCCCTTTAACATAACGAAACAGCTTTTGATCGAATAATTTTTATTGATCTTGACGAGTCATTTCATGCATTACAGCAAAGCAACAATGTCATTAACAGCATTCAAATCAATAGACTATCCAAAGTGTACATGAAAAAAAGCCCAGTTCATAAAGTCACGCAAGTGCATAACTGCAAAAAAAACAATGGCCTAGCAAACAACCGGTGCCTATTTCGGCTGCGGGTTGATGCGCTGAGACCCTTCACTGGTGGTCGATCAGCTGCCAATTGTATTGTCCAGGTACTTGTGCGTCCTGGTTATCCAAAGAAGTTGCTCAGTTCAGATTCTAACGAGACCTTCATCTTTGTCGTGGGCGAGTTTGCACGAGCTGTCGGCGACGGATTGGACGAGATTGTTGGAGATCAAAATCGCCGTCAATGCTGATGTGGAACACATCGATTTGAGCAAGAGTATCTTGATGTCGACAGAATTCGCTATCGAAAGAAAGCGTGTCGTTAGCTGAGGAAGAGATGCTTTTATACAAAATGATGCGAAGCTCCGCCCATTGCTTAAGGGTTTGTCTCCTTGGAAAGAGCCTACGGATCTGTAACAAATCCTCCCAATCTGAGCTTAGCTATCAGGTGTAGGTGGAATGGAGGAGGGAAGAGGGGGAGAGGACGGAACTGTTGATATTCAGACTGATGATCTCACAAAACAACATAGACTGCTGGCTTAGACGATAACATTAATCACTTAAAGCTGAGCCAAACTTGAATTATTCAAGCTTTCCCAAATAAAAAGGAAATTCTGAAACAAGACATTGACAGACATTATAAATTTCGGGCTCGCTGACTATTGCAACTGCTTGGCCACAAATGTGGTTTGTAGGATGGAACAAGAACCAGGTATTCTTATTATTTCACTCAAAATAAGGTGTTAGTAAGGGTGAGCTCACTGTTAGCACGGAAAGATTGCTCGCGCGTTTCTAAGGAGGGTGAATGTTATTTTCATTTACAGTCGCTGATAACGTAGACATAAATTATTATGAAATCAGACAACATACAAGACATACAACTTGATCTTCTGAACGCATAAACAGCAATAAGCAGATGTCCAGGACTGGAAATGGGTCATCAAGAAATGTGAAGATCTTTAAGTATGTTCACTTGTTTGTTAACCACATAGTACCGTTGCCCACGGGAAAAGCTTACGAATTCGAGGAAGAAAAAAATTGAGCTTTGCTAATTTTATTGGGTAATGCTCCAGGTTCGATATCCTTTCCGATTCCGATTCCTTTCCGCAGAGTCTTTTGATCGTGATCTCAGTTCGTACAACGGGAGCCGCTAAATGTACCAGTGGTCACTTCCATTCTTCGGGCATGTCTTCGGAAGTGGCAACATGCGTGAGAAGGATAAGCTTCAATCCATATTTGTAAATGCAGCGCTTGTTCCTTTTGAGGGAACAATACTTAGAAAATTGGTCTTCTACTACAATTTCTAGGGGGATGAACTGCATGTAGAAAAATCCAAAGCATCTCC
>MU874240.1:19416-29572 GCA_036418205.1 Ostertagia ostertagi
TGCAAAGATTAAATTGTGACCGAGGCAGAGAGCGAGCAAAACACAAATTCGCAGCTCCTCAACTCTACGAATCCTTAACAAGATGTATGAAAACAGGATCAATGTCAAGTGACACATATAAGCTAGCAGTTACGATATGAAAAAACGAGGAGGAATGCGACAAGATTAAAACAATGTGTTTCATTAAAAGGATCAAGCTTGGAGCTTTTCATCAGAGCTCAGATAGTGATTACGAGATATCATCGCATCAGGCTTCATCACCACAGTGGTATGCCCTGATGCGACCTGGTATGGATCCTCTAGAATCGTAGCAGCGCAGCTTAGAGAACAAGCTCAGGGAGCTTAAGCATCACGGACTTGTTCAAACAAAAGATATTCGGCAGAGAAAGCAAAAGGTCGGCGGCCAATGGCAAAATTTTAGTAAATTCGCTTTTTTGCTTTCCTTTTACAAACTCACTCCGGCCATGTTAGCGTTGATAGCAAAAAAGAAACTCGCTGAGGAGTTGATTTTCAGAACTCTTGCCTATGAGCCCGTACCATTAGTGCTGCGCTTTTTGGCCTCATAACATAAGTTCAGAGAATCGCTTAGCAGAAGTGGAAGCATATCCGAACTCTGCGTTTCAAGGCGGACATAAAAATCTACAACTCTTTTTTCGACTATCAAGGTTGGTTTCATGGCCTTTTCTGGTGAGACCATACAAACTTAATTGTCCATCGATTGCCTTCGGCAGCTGACAGGTCGAATCGCATTCAAATGTCACTCTGATTCTGAATTGAAAAAATAGATACGAAGTGAGCTTAAATCAAAGCTCGGCGTCTTACTCAGAGGAGTCGTCGGGAACAACACTATCACAACGACATTACGTACATATATCCCAGTGAATAGTAAGCTTTGAAGCCGTATTCAACGATGAAAACGAGAAGATGTTTTTACCTGTTTCAACGAGGAATTCGAGAAACTAGCAAGACTATTACGCGATCAAATTCTGAGTCTACTGTCACAGATGTTGACGGCAGAAGCGTTTCCGTATCGTGCTTGGAATGCGTCACTAGGCACTTTTTTTGCCTCGCCACCTATAGATGAAATACCGGTCTTCTTCTAACTAGATCCTATTGCCGGCCCTTTTGTCTCTCCACACAAAACTTTTTTCTCATTCTCCAAATTCCATCGCTTTAATTTGATTATTCAATATGTAGCCTAACACGTGGCTGCCCACGACGTTCTTCCTCCCATGGCACCGCACAACATCCCATCTGGGCCACAAAATATTGTTTCAAAAGCTTGCTTTTTTCGATTGCTGCCTTTTGAAGATGATAGCAATTCGTGCAGTCTCAAGTGACGCAAATAATGCACCAATGTGGTTAAAAGAAGAGATCAGCTTCACATGGACGATTCCTTTATGTTCTGCATTCCTTTATATTTTCTAAGTACTCTTCTAGTTCTAATCTCTCAAGGCTTGCTAGACTTCCTCAATTCAGATTCACGGTACCTTGTCTCCCCTAATTCCACCTCGCTTCTGGCCCAATACCTACTTGACGTATCGGATGGTATTTATTCTGCGAGGCGACAACTATGAATGACGCAAGTGAACAGTTTCATATGAAAAGGGCAAAGGCAAGTCAGCTGCAGAAAAACCATTGCCTAGCCTCGCTTGAAAACCAATGCGTGGCTCCTTCAGAGTCGATTATGAATGTTGTACTTTCTGGATTAATAAACAACACCTATTTAAAATTTTGTCGCTCGAGAATAAGTACCTTGGCTCAAATGCGATAATAATCGCACCTGCCTAGTCCTATCAGTACAAACAGAGCTGACACTGCAATCAAACTTTGTATCATTCTTGGTTGCCGCTTGCTTCTGCAAGAGCTTTACCCTCCAAATGAATCATTTGGCTTATGACTACTGTGTTTTGCGAGACAAATGAAATCTTCCCAATATCCCCGGAGGCAAGCTCCGGGATAAGACCACTGGAGTAATCTCTTTAGTGGGTAGATTAGGGTTGTTTGGCACTATTGACGCGACTTGAAAGGTCGTGGTGAGGGAATCAGGATGCTACCTATGTCTCCGATTACCAACCCCATCGTGCGGCGTGCTTTCCTGCGCGCCCCTGTACTCCCTGGTCGCTCTTTCAGTCCGTCGTACCACACCCGAACTGACAGACGTTTTAGACCCTTAATTTTGGCGTTTTGATCCCTTCGTTTTCATTCTTTTACATTGGGTGCTGAAAAAAACGGACCCGAGACTCAAGACATTGCATTGCGAAAGAGAACGGTCGGTAGTAGTGAGAAAGAAGAGCGACGGACTGGCAGTTAAACAGCGCCCGATCTCCAGCTGCCCACAGCGCCCTATCGAGCTGCCCACTTATAAGCCACAGTGAGGGCACATCCTTTAGTTTTCTGAGCAGCCGTATACTGCTCATCAAATAGGTTAAATCACCTGGTGTCGTCGTGGAAGGTGCCTTTAAGTTCCTAGAAAACCGATTTAAGTAACATGTTACCATTCTTCCTTGCCCTTCGACTGAGACAGAACATATCAAAACTTCAAGGAAACCCCTGAGAGCTCTGAAGAATAGGCTCAAGACTATTCGATCTACGATCATTCAAGTAGTTTTCATTTCACAAAATTTTCCTCTTTGCATTACCAAAAAATTTTCTGTGCAAATTTTTGATTCGTTTCCAGTGCGAAACTAGGCCTCATAGCCTGTCAGACCGATTTTGCACAGGCACCCAGACAAAACACGCGAGAGATCACGTCGATTGAGAGAGCACGCCGATATCGAGGTGGGTGGGAAGCGTCGTAGCGGGGGTCGATGGTGGCTCTATGCAATAGCTCACCGGCGGCGCGAACGTGCGCGCGTGCGGGTGACGTGAGTCACTTTGACATCACAGCGGATTGAAGGGATTGGTGCCAATACTTCATAACATTGCGTATAGGACACTATCGCTCACCATGTAGTGAGCAGAAGTAGTAGCATAGAATGGACTCATTGAAATAAACCTCGAATTTAAAGGAGGAATTCACGATTAGAATGAAGGTCGAAGAAAGGGAAACTGACCTAGTTGAGGGACCCACGGACCTCCTGAGGGTGCGAACTGACGCGCAATTCGCATGGAAAAATTTGACCTCGGCGACCTATCATGCCTCAAAGCTGGCGGGTCCGGCGATCTCCGCCCACCGATCATCTGATCACTCGCCGCAGTCTATACGTGGCGAGTGATTAGATAGCTGAGAGCGTAGTGTTGAAGAGGGCACAGCGATGAGAGTCGCATCAATGCTCAAATCAACGGGCAAGGAAGGGGTCCCATTTCTCGGGTTCTGGGCCGTTTCTCATGGTTCTTCCTTCTTTCGTGTACCACTCACCATCCCTAGGTTAATTTGAAATGGGTTGCTTTTTCATCGTGAATTCGTCCTTTAAGCAAATTCGTTGGGGTTTACACACAGAACCATTGATTTCCCTCCTCATTCGCAACCGATTTCCAATTTTCGAAGGTGGAAATAATACCTATTCAGAATACAAACACTTTGCTCACGACGCTACTGATTGCACTAGTTCCTGAGTTGCCGGTTACCCTTCTACTATTCAAGCAAAGTGACAGCGACGAGTTTAGACTTGTCCTCTCTTGCTGTTGCCGCAGCTGTGACGTCAGCTGCCCGCGATCACGTCCGCGCCGCTGGTGAACTGTTCTCTCCCCCGTCGATGGTTGCAGGGCCGTAAGGATCAGCGCCCTAAGTGAGCAACTTTAGCGGCGAAGCTGGAGTGATCCAAGTAGGTAGGGACTTTACAGTTTCCCTCGCGGTATCCAATATTCAGCACTTCGCTCCTTGCTTGGAACAATCAGCACACCAAGCCGATGAAGGTGAAGCACCTCTCAGATGGCAGAATTTCGTACTGTTTCAGTCAATCCCATTTTTCAGACCACTCAAAGCATGCTCCAAGAGATGATTAGTGGTATTACCACCACTGTCACATATTCAGTAATGGTAAAGCTAAGATCTGGCAGTAATGCTAATTCCTCTGCTGTTGATTTGATTGCCATTAAGGCTCAGAACATGTTGTTCTGCGAAAACAGTACGGTCATAAGCCAGAATTATTCTTTTTATGAAACTGAAGAAGCGGATTCTTATTTTATCAGCCTGTGCAGAATCAAAATGCTGGGTTAATAAAAAGTGAGGGAGAATATCTACGCAGTGTAATCCGTGTTACAAGTTTAGGCGCTTTCAGGATATCAGGGGAGGGAGGGAACCAAAAGAGGGGCAAGAAGATTTTGGTGCAGCTGATCTGCTTTGGAACGCCTAGCTCAATTTTCCACAACGACTGTTCAAAGTTACAATATGCTACAAGATTCATTTTCATGCAATCCCCATTTTTCTTGCCAACGTGCTCCGTACTCCGACGCGCATACCTTGTATGGTTCCAGCAGCTAGGAAGGAGGCCACCAGGTTTTGTCGGCCCCACCTAAAAAGCGCTAAGGTTTCTGGCCGCCAAATCCCGCCTGATTCTATGCACCAGTAGCGTTTGGCTCCTCTGTCTCTGTCTTTGTACATTTTTTCTCAGTCCGGGCTGTCTCGGTCCGAGCCTAATGGCAGAGTTCACGACGGAAATGCAGCTTATTAGAAAATAGGGCAGTGGTGGTAAGCGGTGCAGGAATAAAGGAAAAATCATGAGAGGTTGTCCACATCCAAGAACTCAGGCCCTCTCTTCGCCCAATGATTTCCGCATTGATGCGACTCTCAGCGGTGCTGCCCTCTTCACGTTAACACTCTCCCAGCTAAAAAGCCAAAGTCAGACGGCGAGAGGGCGGCAGGGCAGTGGCGCGAGTTACGCGGGTGGCTCGGCTAAGCCGCTGGGCCTTACCCTTCCCTGCACAACCCGCACCGCGCCCTTAGGGAGCCCACCTGCCCTTCGATCACATTTCTCCTACATTCGACCTTATCCTCAATCAAAGAGTTTATGGCCAACTTCGTACATTTCTGATCACGTTTTACCCACCGTTGACCTTCTTGCTTTCACGAATATCTTCCCCCTTTTTTCCTGATTCATAGGTTGCCTCCAGGCCAATGCACAAGATTTCGTGGCAAACTCTGCTCACCACGACTTCGCCGCCTGCCTCTACATACTTCATTCCCTTTCTCTGAGACTACTTGAACTGAACTATCAAGTTTCTTGGAAAATCCTGATGTTGAAGCGTGTCGCCCACATATAGCACAACATTGTATTGTCTATCGTGGCTTGAAGGCAAGCTCCAAGTAGGATTTTCTCCGTTGTACCACCACAACTTAGCAGATCGTTTGGGCCCTTCATTTTTGTGTTTTCAATGATTTCTTTTACTTTCTTTTTTACTCTTTTTTACTTTTAGCACACTCCTACCTCCCACCTTCCTTATTAAGCGCTCTTGCACATCAATTTTATCCTGTGGCTCGCCTTTAATGGCACTGAAATCGTTTTTCAGCGAATCCCGTAGCTTAGTTTGTAGAGATGATATGCGGAATTAACATTCCTGTAAAATCTCCAGCTAGAACCTGGCTTCAGCTGCCAGTTTAATCTGCTAGTGAGGCTCAAGACAGAACTTTCCTTTCGATTTCATAAAAAGAATAATCTGGCTTATGACCGAACCGTTCTCGCAACGCGAGAACGGTTCGGTCATAAGCCAGATTATTCTTTTTATGAAATTCGAAAGGAAAGTTCTGCAAGGTAGCTTAACTTTCAAACTGACGGACCTTTGAAGCAGGAATGCTTCTGCCTCTTAATATTGAAAAGTATGTGAATGGGTGCAGAGTAGACAACGAACTAAAGGAAGAGCATTTGAGTTTATCAGTCCTATTTTAAGATGCGCCACACCAACTAATCCCATTGAGAATCGCAGCGCCATTTGATGCGATTTGATCCAGAGGTGGGAGAGATAAGACAGCTTACAGGTGGTTTTCTTGTACAGTGCCATTCACATTTATAAGTTCACCTTGGAATTTTGGATTTCCGGGAAAAGTAACAGACTGGAAACTTTTCTAGTATCACCGGCTGATTCATGGCTTCGGCCAAATCTAAGAGCTAGCTAGAGCCGGCAATGGTCATCGCCGCGGTGCAAGTATTCAGCAGCTCTCTGTGAAGAATCAAAATGAAACCTCATCGAAACCACTAAAAATCCTTCTCTTCGAAGGTTTCTGCAGGCAGCTTCACTCTCAGTCGAATCCAATAGAGCTTATGTGCACAGTTTCCTCAAAGCTTGAGCTATCTTCCCTAATCTTCATTTTTGTCAAGAGATTCCTTTGGTGCGAAGAAAGAAGAGAAATCTTCACCATGGTCACACACTTCGCCTCCCCAGACTGGCGCAACCCATGTGGTACCCATTGCGAACATGCTGCCCTGTAACCAAGAACGTAGGGATCCTCGATAACTGTCAATTAGTGCACCTCAGCGTTGTTGCTAACTCACGACTGGTAGCAATCGGCTGCGCCTCTGGGAAGTTGAGCAAATGCTCACCATTCACCACCTACAGCCGACCAGAGCAGTGCTTTACTTTGAGTCAAATATCTCCGGATGCGAAGCCTTAGGGACAACGGGACACCATGGCCTGCTGAACGAGTCATCCCGAATACAGTACAGATTCTAGCTACAACGCATGCGAGCAGAGTGGCTTCATAGGAGCTCGAGAAATAAGGCTGCTTTCATAGTTCGCATCGGTGCGGTCGGTGCCGACGGCGCCGACCGCACCGACAGTGTGAAGAGCGTCAATACGCGCTCTGGCGCATGACGCGTACGTTGGGCGCAGATCGCGCGCTCCGATCGATAATCCTGGTTTTGGTGTATTTCTTGTGCTTTTCGATGTTTTTTTCGCGCCGTGTTGCTTTAATTCGTGTGTTTCCTGTTCATACTTATTCTTTTATGGGCGCAATGTGGCTCGGGGGGGGGGAAGTCGGTGCGCGGCTCAGCGATGTAGTGTAACTCGAACATTCCAGCTTTTCACGGGACATTTCAGCTTCTCACGCATGCTAAGTGACTGCCCTCACCCCCACCCCCCCTGAATTGGCTACACTCCCCCTGGCTCACGAATTTCCTGTTGCCGCAACGCCCCGCGCGGCGGCTGCCCCCCCCCCCCTCCGAGCCACATTGCTTTCCAGTTGTTCCGCGGGCGAGCGACGTCGTGAACCCGTCGCACAACTCCGGGTGGATGTGGCCATACCGGGTGTGTTGGTCGTAAGCAATTTTGTTTATTCATATGAAGTGAGTGCAAAAAACATCGAAAAAACAAGAAATACACCAAAACCAAGATTATCGACCGGAGCGCCCCATCTGCGCCCAGCGCACGCGTCATGCGCCAGAGCGCGTGTTGACGCTCTTCACACTGTCGGTGCGGTCGGCGCCGTCGGCACCGACCGCACCGATGCGAACTATGAAAGCAGCCTAAAGTATGTCAAAAGATGGCTCACTTTAGAGAGAAGTTTGGAGCTGTAAAACGTTGCTTGAAGCCTTCATGTACGCTTCTGCTGGAACCTTCGAAGACACACTACAGTAATCAAATGCCAAAACAACTGAAAAGGGTTTTGATTTTTCCTAAAGTTATTTGTTCAAAGTGTCGCAGGATTTTCTGGACAACCCAATACTTTATTGTCGATGTTGTTTAGACCTCTTTATTGATTAATCACTGCAACCCATATACTCTTACGGTGCTTGTTCACCCGGACGAATTACTTCTGCACGGCGCAACCCACTTTTTTACTCTGGTCACTTGCCTCTCATGAACAAAGTCAACAAGTTATGAAACGCACCCTACACAAATGTCAAATGCCTGTAAAAGATTGAATACATAGTGAATAATAATAGGGTAGCTTGTGTGGTTATCGAATGGCTTATTCATGGCCATGTCCATTTGTATTCAAATGGCAAACAATACCACTGTCCGAATAAATCTGATTGCAAGAAGATTAAAGCTAGATTATCCAACAAGCAGTATTCAGGGATGTTGCATATAATCACATCTCGACATCGCCAGCGATACGATTAACAGATAAAGATTTCATTTCAAGAGCCGTAATCGCATTTCAGGTCTCAGAAAATCGACTAGCTCTCGTAATGAACTTCTAAAAAAAGCACAACTAAATTGAGTATTTGATCTCTTGTTGATGAGAAAGACAAAAGCGTTTGCTGAACACATTTTGCACTCAAATGCCCCCATTTTGAAGGCTCCATTCCCACCAGATTTTCTTCAGTTACTTTTGTAGCTGAATCTCGCGCATAATTCTGTGTTATGAATCTTTTTCAGTTCATAAATGTTACTGACTTTATTGGGAATTGATTCAATTGCTGTTTCTTCTTGATTTCTATGCATGCCTATATAGTATGTATAAGATTCGTCACTTCTCAGGCTTCAGCAGAATTATAATGGGCTGAAATTTCCTCCATACGAAACACCTTTGTTATCTTTGAAGATATTTCCTCAAAAAACACAGGAACTGTTATATTTCTAAAAGAATAAATAAGTAGCCTACTGAATGTAACATATCTTCTACTTGTGATACCTGCAATTGTTTCTTGTATCCTCGCCATTAGTGTAGTATACTCGATATCCACTAATAGCGATAGCGATAGTCGTGGTAATAGCAACTCTGACTTGCCCTCAAGTATCTTCTCCTTGATCCTATGTGTAGTTTGGTGTTTGGAAGGTCTGATCGGTACTGTTGAGAAGGAGGCCCAAAAGAAATTGGATTCAAAGCAACATGTGAAAAAATTTGTCTAGCTTCTCGGATATGTGAGCGTGTGTGTTACGTTGCAAGGTATGTTGGAGAACCTGAATAACTCGAATGATTCTCATAAGCAATGAATGTAGAGCGGCTTTGAAATTGTGCATGTTCATGTAAAAATGTAATATGTTTTATATCACTCTGCTGTCAGACAAGCTTGGTGAAAATTAATCGAGCCTGAGGAGATGGAACTTGTTTGGTAATGATAGGTGCGTTTAAATACGGCTAAGCATTGTAGCCGTTTCAAATACAGGAGGGTATATACAACTCAATAGCCGACAATACACTGCACTTCAGGTTAAAGACAAGCCTGCGCTGACAAATTTTGTCGGATTACATGTGGAAAGTTTTGTTGGCAAGGCTGCCTACTATCGGTCTCTGACCACCGCTTATGTCGGTAGTAATCAGCCTCACTTTTTTAGGAAAAGTGAGTTATCACTGGAACATCGAAAAATTACCGTGCATATCCTGGCATTTATGTCATAAGGTCGTTGAATAAGGACGGGCAATGAATATTTTTCTTTTATTTAACTTTTAGTTTTCCTCTTAAGAAACGATTTCGGATGGAGTGAAGTAACCGAGCTTCAAGATGTCTTTCGAATGTTCATCCCGAGCCTTTCTACAGTTTCTGCACCTGCCTCGTCACAACCAGGAAGACAAGTTTGTTGTGGTTATCGTGACTTTTGTTGGCAGGTTCGCGGTAGGCAAGATTATATAAAATATGATGGTCACTAAATTCACATAGCACATGTGAAGATAATCTTGAGGAAATCCGTTTATGTAATGCCAGACTTTGTGAAATCCTCGTAAAACGACATCCCTCACAGACAGCTTCGTCGTCGACACCCACTAACAATCAACAGATAATCGTGTCAGTCAGACATGTGCGGGGGCTTCCACGTCGTGAGTAAGTTTCCAGCATTGTGTGGTAGAGAGTGGTTTGGGGGAGTTCAAGGCACTCTAAACACTTTCATTGAGGCTTTAATTTAGTTTATGTTGTTCCAGAAGTGGTACACAAAAATCTTGTTTGCAAAATACCAAATTTAATCGGTGATTCCCACCCGACAATGCTATCGGAATGTTTCGCACTCTTTAAATTTCTTAAAGGCACAACCCAGGCAGAGGTTGTGTGAACGCTTCTCTTCGGTCTGTAGTATAGAACCCTAGAGGACAATCACAAATGTGGCGTTCCGTGCACGGAAACCAACCGACAAGAGCGCTTGGGCCTTGCAAAGTAAGCTGCTAAGCTGCAGACTTTTTTCTCTTATCAGGCTGTTGTCTGGCGCTCTCTCATCTGTAGCGCTCTCTCGCCATACTCTCCTCTCCGCGCTTAGTCTCTCATTCCCTTAGCACAGCCGATTAGGAAGGTGAGTGAGCCCTTAACCTAAGCGTTTTCGACGGATTCTTTTCCTTTTTTCT
>MU874242.1:0-11020 GCA_036418205.1 Ostertagia ostertagi
CTTTTTATGAACTGAAAACACAAATGTGGAGGTAGTATCGAAGCATTTACTACCTCTTGTTTGAGATCGACTTTCAAGGCTAATTGATCAAAGCCTTCGAAAAAATACTGGAGCGTTTCTGAAAGGTCATCCTCTCAAAAATTAGTCTCCTTGGTCCTGTTTTTTTGTTCCATGGTTTTTGGGCTGTCCTACTGGAGCGCGATTTTAGTTATTCTGATGTCCATACTCTACTTCCAGATTGGTATCGAGGAAAGAAGTGAAATCGATTGAAATCTACAGGTTTAGTTTAGTTTTATAACACGTGCTGAACTCACTTGGAAAGCATTATGAATTTTTCTCCTAGAAATTTCTATAAAGATTCTAGAAGTCAATCCGCCAAATCCCTGCACTATTTTCCACTTTGATTTGTTCTGAATGCATCGAAATTCTTCTTAAGGAACTCGTTTGCTTATGCTCACTGGAATATAATGTATTCCATAAGAATTCTTACCCTGGGATGCGCCTTGTACTCACATGCGGTTAGTAGTGGCAGTGGTATTCAAATGTCTGTGCCCCTTTGCTACTTTTCTGTGCCTTGAGATCTTCAAGTTTTGTGACCTGTCTATGGGCTTACGACCCTCTCCCACCTGTTGGCGAAGTACACTCCTCCCTCTCCCCTACGTTGATCTTGTTGGGACGAGCACTATACTGTTACCTGCCGGTCCAGCGATCGGGATCAAAATATGCGCGATAACGCTCAGTAAAAGCGCTTCCGATGAGACGCTATCCAAAACAACCTTTTTGATGATGGAAGGTTGAATCAGCCTGGAATGGAGAACAGAAGCAATTCTGGGTCAAGGGCAGGGTCTAAAGCAGAGAGGGGATGGGCAGGGGGCTAGCTCCACAGCTGATGGACCATTGAGTATGTGCAAAAGATGTGTCGGATGTTGATGATGTAGGACTTAACTGGACCTCAGCAAGAAATTACTGCAAATGAGCGAACTCCTAGCTGCTCGAGCTATTCTCAGCCCTAGAGATGAGCCGTGATTCAACCGTTGCTCGTGAGCTTCAATAATTTCACTTCAACTTCAATAGTTTAGAAATCACCACAGATATAAAAGTGGCGATTTGAGGCTTATAGTTCTCACCAGCAGAAACATCGATGCAGCAACCAATTCTCTTCCTTGCAACTTTCGTAGCGCCAGTAGGCAGAAATTGATGTGAAAGCCTACCTGGACTGGCTCAATACTCAACTTCCGTGGTGAACTAAAAGCCACTTGAATCAGGGGCCAGCGCCGCGTTCGCACTTTTCCGGAAGTTCTGCGACTCCCCATCACCACCATCAGTCTTATGAGGCTTCCCCAATACGACAGTCCTCGTCCCAAGCCCGATCACCACCCTCACCATCATGGCTTCTCATAGTATTAGGTTGTAGGGAAAGTCCTTGCGGTTTTCAAAAAATCTTTTTTTTAACCTGCTAAACGCCTGCCAGCAACTTGGCTCGTGCATATATAAGGAGAACATATATGTGCAAGTTCAGTATAATTATTAGCTATTACCTGTAGCTTATCACGTTTCTGCAATATGCAACTTTCACAACAGTACTTTCATGACCTTTTACTATACGGGTTGATATTTGGCGAATCAGCAGCCTAATCCAGACGTCGCATTGATGCTGCGTGTGGAGAACGTAGGGTATCCGAATGCGCTGCACAAGGTTGGTCTGAACGCTTCCGCGAGGGAGACTCCAAGCTTGAAAGTTCCACTTGATCGGGACGTGAACTCGAAGTCGACAATGATCGTTTGCGTAAGCTGGTGTGGGCAGACCCAAGGCAAACTGCGCGTGAAGTTGCATAAGTCTCAGGTGTATCCTTTAGCATCACTGCCGGTCACCTGCATCAGTTGGGAAAGGTGCACAACCTGGGACAGTGCGTACCCCACAGCTTGACCGTGCGATTGTCCGCAACGTGCCGAGGTGACTAATGAATGGCTCTCGTACAGGCGCACGGATGGTTGGCTGAAGTCCGTCGTCACACAGGATGAGAAGTGCTGTCTGTAGGTCAACATCAAGGCCCGCCGACGCTGGGTTGACAAGGGTGACCAGCCTGAGCCGCAACAGAAGGCAGGTGTTCACCCTCTGAAGGTTATGATCTGTTTTTGGTGAGACTGCTAAGGCATTATCCATTACGAGCTACTTGGGCCAGCCTGGCATACTCTCGCGGTGGACTTGTGCTATTAGGAGCTGGATAGAATGGCCACCGAGATCGCAAAGAAGCATGGAAATTGCGGCATGATATTATTCTTGCACGACAACGTTTGTCCACGCACTAAAACAGTGACCCGACAGAAGCGACTCGACTCTGGGTGGAAAAGGGGAAGCAACCCACTGTACAGCCAGGATACTGATCCAACAGAATACCACCTTTCCCTTTCGCTATCGAATGCCATACAAGGGAAAACGTCCGAAGATGAAGATGACATAGATCGCGGGTTGAGTAATTTTTCGAGTCGAACTCAGGGCAGTTCCTTGATAAAGGCAGCCGAAGTCTGCCCGAAAAGTGGCAAAGAGTGATAGAGTGTAATGGTGATTACCTTGCATCCTCATGTGTTTTGTTTCTTTCAAAAAGCCAGAAAAACGATAAGTGTCGAAAACCGCAAAGACTTTCCCTACAACCTATATATTTGATTCGGGGACCAGTCGACACCCAACTCCACCCAGTTTTTCTTTCAGGAGAGCACCGTTGAGCGGGAGGGCAGGAGAGCGGGAGCCTACTTTTGTGAAGCTTTCGCAAAACGCATCAAAAAACAGGTGTAATCCTGTCAAACAACAAAAATACGGTCACCTCGACCCTGATTTGAACACCTTATTTTGCTTTTTGAAGCAGTCCAGAGCATCTGGTCATAAAGTAACGACTCTGCAAAGATGGATTTTTTTGAGTCACATCTTTCGAAGAATTGTTACCTAGTAGTACTTCACAGAATTCTGCTGGATTTTCTTTACAATAAGCCTAAGGGTAGAAGCAAACTCAAAACCCTCAAAAAGTGCGGATTCCCTGAAGAAAGCATAATAAAAAAACATGTAATAATATCGATGCCTTCATTTGAGGGTTGTATGTGCGCGCAAAAGATGTCGAATTTCAATCCCAAGCTAGTTTTGCTGTGAGAAAGGAGTGCCTAGCACTTTTTGAAAGTTTGTTCGTTCCATTAGGTTCTGTTCGTTTCTGGGGACATATCTTGGTTACCATAGTCTTGGCCCAAGAGTGGGCACCCCTAACATCATTTTGCCTAGGTATTTCACCCAGGTAAAAAATTAGAGCGCGGATCCCTTCGGGCGTGAAGATATCCAAGCCTTGAGCACTAAGCGTCTCAGTGACTTGTTTAGAAGTGCGAATTCGACACTAAAATGGTGGACTGGCTCTTTCTGAAGATGAACTGTATCACTAAAGCTGAGCCCTATGTATCGTTGCTTTCAGAATGCCAAAGGTCCCTGCTGTTTCTAGCCCTTTTCGATAGTGGCACGATGGACAGCTTATTTGACCGAAGGTGAATATTGTTTGCTAAAGAATCGACATTATATATGTGCATGCATTCATACCAGATGAATGTCACGTCATGAGTTGAGCGTGAAGGCGTCCCAAGAAAAGCTCGGACAAATAGCATGCCATCTTGCTGGAAAATCCGCGTAATGGAGGCACTTCACTCGATCAACAAAATGACCCTGGCTAGCAAGATTCAGCATGAAATGCTGCAAGTATCGCAGTAACACTGTGGTCGTGCGGGGTGTAGTTTCCAATGCTGATGAGTTCCAGAAGGTTTACTTTCGCTTACTATAAATGGAGACGAGACCGACCGACAAATGGGTGTTGATTAATTACCTGTGTTGAAAGATGCGCCAGGATCGTCTTTGATTGAAACCCTGACGACAACGGCGTTACCACAGGGAGTCAGGCTTTGCAGTCCATTTAGAACAGTGTTCAGCTGTATGGCACCACTAATATGTATGAAGAAATTCATGTTGGTTCACTTACTGGACTCCTATCCAGAGAAATCACTGTTATTCTACAGGAAACATCTTGACATATTTAACATAATTAGTATACGACATCATTTAGAAAAATTCAGGTCGCACAAGTATTTGTTTATCTTGGGTTTCAGTTTTTTCATCATAATTTCCCGGTAGCGCTCGAAATCCCGCACGCTGTCAAGACCGTCTCTTACGAATATGGCCGTATCGCATTTGACTTCTACGCGTTCAATGTCGTTTATTACGTTACCACTAGTAATGAAAAATTGCTTTTTTCGGACTCTCATAAGTAATACGATGCGTTTGCACTCGGAAAAGTGCCTAATAAATTATGTAAAACGAGTTTCACCCTTGTGACACTATCATCAATAGGATAAGGATCGTATCAGCATTCGTGATCATATATGCTCTAAACAGTAAATCGACTCTAACTGAAGGTCGTCTGACTGATGATCCATACGGAATGAGGGTATATCATCCTAGAAGAACTAATACCAGATACCATAAAACATAGCCGAAGTGGATTGATATTCGGCTCAAGTTCAATCAAAGTCTCATTCCAGATCACGCGATTTTAGACAATGGAGATATGTACTTCCTTCGCCCGCTTCCCGCTCCGTAGCAGAATCCAGTCCCTTTTGGAATTATATTGCTTCCTGTAGCTACAGGTACTCGACAGTAGGCTGTGGCGTGAAGAGGCACACAGGTCGAAAAACGTGCCGGAGCGCGCACTGCAGTGATTCGCTCAAGTACAATGAGGCTATTCACGGCTGCACATGCACATAACGAGCATCTGCAACTCGTCCAACGACTGTCTTCGTATGTGCGTTGTCCGGCTCCTTCGGGCCGTTGCAGCTATCATATGGTGCTGATCTGCCTGAGAAATTCATGGCACATGCTTGAGGAAACATGTCTCCGGTGACTGCAAAGGCAAAGTTTTTACATACTTTGATGTAGTCTGATGCACCATAAGCAGCGAAGCCGTAGTGCCGATTGAAGCTTCATTATATTTGTCACTACTGTGTAAAAAGCAATGCTTTCGTGGCCAGAAAGAAACTTATCCTGAATCTAGTGCTATATAGAGCCCACAGGCGCTCTACGAAGATGGTAATGGGCTAATTTTTAGGCTGATGTTTGGAACCTTTGTAAGGGAAAATTAAAAGAATCGTAAAGAGCGGGAGGACTGAAAGAACCAACTTATGCATTATTGCGAGAGATTCCCACACCACTGAAGAACTTTCCTATTTTTCTCCAGGAACAGTAACTTCATAAAGTTCAGAGCACTGTATTGATCCAATTCTTTTTCAAAGGTTTTCCAAATAGCAACTAATCCATTGAATTTCTTCTAAATTTCTCGAAAGTTCGTCAAATTCCCTGATTTCCAAGAATATATTTGTTTTCTTTTTCTTCGAAAAATAAGACCCCATTCCTCCAAACACGGCCCCCTACTCCCTGAGTATTACGAAATACAGCCTCCTCGTGCTGGGTTTCCACTATCCACTAATGGTGGGTTTCGCGGAAGCTCGTTGGTATTACGTATTCAAGTTGGATACCCCAACCGGGAGACGTGCGTTTCTCCTCCTGGGGTCAGGTCACCACAGTTGCGCGATCATTGAAGCTTAAGGTTAAGTTTGGGTTTAGACTTAGGTTAAGGCTTATGCTTACACAGGCTTATGCCTAAGCCTATGATTGGGCCTAGGCTTAGTCCTAAGCTTGCTCCGAGCGAATGAACGGCGTCTCAATTTTAGGTGACCTGACCCCAGGAGGAGAAACGCTACGCACTGACCCCGCACGACCGACAAAAGGGCTAAATGCTCTGTAAGCGATCTCTGGGCTCATCATTTGAGCCGTTCCAGCTGTGAATTCAAGTTATGGGAAGTGACGATGAACTCTGGCCGCTTCTACCTTCCCTGATCAGTTAGGGGATTTGTTTAAGGGAACAAATCCACTAACTAAAAAATGGCGTTAGGGGAGCACTCCGTTGTTCTCTGCGTTGTTAATTCTAAGGATAGTTGTAGAGGAAAAACCTCGAAAACACTTCCATTTGAAGTAACCTATGTAATAAGGATGTGGTGAGGGTTCCGAATCCCAAATAAATTCGACGCACCCTCGTGGTGGCAAGTCGTCAGTTCACTCTGGAGCTCTCGTCCTTCCCGAACGACGGCCTCGCCGCCTTAGAGCTAGGTAAATATTTTCTGCCGCTACCACTCGCGTACTCCTCTTAAATCCAGGCTGATTCAGCGATCCCCGTCAGAAAGCTTCTCTGACTGGATTGCTTTCAAAGATCTTTTCCTTGGCAATGCGCTCCCTAAACTTGATGCCTCCGTCGTTAGACCCCGCAGAGCTGATGCATCCTTCACAGCAACGCCATAGTTCTAAGAAAACCAGATTAACATCGAGGTCTACAAATAAATGGATACTGAGAGCCTGGAAAAGTTTTTGAGCTGAGAAAACTCCGCACCTTCCGTACTGGTGGTTTATTGTTCACAGGCAGCTTATGGAAACCGCTAGCCCAATATCACTAGTCGAATCATAATGACGCCATCTTTAGCTATTCCCTGGAATTCGAGCCAAATCTGTTAAATCCCTGGGGACCCGCTGAAGAAAGGCGAGCGCGTCAAAATCAACCTTTCGGCAGCTAAATTGCTCCAAATTGTCTTCACAGATCCCTTCAATTCAAATGACGTGAGCGCTCACTTTTTCGAGGTCTCACATAGCCTCAGCGCGTTGGCGTTTTAGGATTTCTTTCGGAAAAGCGATTTCGCGCATAGCCAATTTGACGGTGACGACGACCTCGCGGGCTCAACGCCTTCTGGAATTCACCTGAACGTCGTCGAAGTCGTCGTCAATACGTGGGTGACGTCTTCTCGTTCCCTCGTTCCCTCTCGAACTCGCTCACTCTCAGTCGGCGTTGCTTCATTGATCGTCGCCTCAGTCGTCGCTGCCACCATTGCTGCTGCGCCAGCTATCGCGCGGATATTCACGTACGTCCCTATGCTGCCGCATTAACGGACGCGACTCCAACGCGAATCTCTACCCAGCTGCCCGGTCTAACACCCCTATCTTACAAACCGTAGTCACGTTCTGTGTCGGTCCGTAGAACAATCATGGAGAATTCGGCCGGCGAGCGTACGGTAACGATCTTCGGACGAGTTTTCCCACGGGATGCTTTTATTTGTCGTCTGTTCTACCTTGCATTTTTCGCCTCTTTCGGATCACTTTTTCCTCTTTTGGCTGTATATTTCAAACAACTCGGAATGACTGCTGCCCAGGTAAGAGATATCGATTTTCCGATATGATGAAAGACTACACTCCATAGAGGGCATTAATTTCATCCATGGGGAATGATTAGATTTGTTGGTACTGCTAAGTCAATTCGTTGCGGCGAGAAAAATGACTTCTTGGTGATTAGGGAGTTTAGGATTCGTCTCCCGTCGAGATGCACGTCAAGGCTGACAGTAAACAATTCCTGAGATGACACAAACGGAAGGAGGGGGGGGGTGGGGGGAGGGGGAGCTCAAGCCTGCAGCCGATTCTAAAATTTCTGCTAAAAACTTTTTTGAAGGTTCCTCATTATCCCCGAAATTTTGTCCTCTACTCTAGCTGCCCTTGAAGCTTCAGCTAGGCGATAAGAGGATAAGAGAGGCGTCTAATAGCTAATGCAATGAGCACAAGAAATTCCGACTATTTTCTTCTCCAGGTACCTCCTTAGGGCCTTCGAAACTAGAAATTATTAGTTTGAATTTTTGAATGTTTTCCTCAGAAAGGATCGAGCTTCTCCTTTAGGCTGGGATGCTTCTCGGATGTCGACCACTCGTCGAGTTTGCCGCAGTCCCGTTCTGGGGTTCCTTCGCCAGTCGTTTCAGGTAACCTCCATAACTTGCCGATTTTTCCCATGCTTTAGCTTTTTTGCAATGTAATATTAAATTTACCATGTTTTCAACAAATTAGCTTGTTTTTAATGTTAGACGGCTGTTTTCAGCTTCGCTTTATTGGTAATGTTCCATTCACAGTTCATTCCTCATTGGCCTGGCCCAGTTTCCGATATTGCTCTCGCCTGAACATGCAAGCATGCTATTCCCTAGGGAAAGGCGGTTCTGTTTCATATTTCGTTTTGTTTGGCAGCTGTTTTCGAGGCAGAAATGGCCGTATTAGCGAATGACTAGGCAGGGTGTTCCACTATGCGGAATCAATTTACCTTCAGACGCAAATACACAGACCTAATGAGGAATGCAGATGTGTTTTTCCTTCAGAGGTTCACTAATTGGCCAGACGTTGCTCAAGTTAGCGCCACAACGAGCACTTCTTTGTTTCCTTGGAAGCGGACCTAAGTGGGCCCTAAATTGAATCTTGACCTTTCAAAAACGAGCCAATTACAACTGAAGAATGTCCTCTTCATTGTTTATTTCCGAAGACCCAGCGAGAGCCTCCAGCAACATCCCTTCCTCAGACCAAACAAAGCTGTTAAAAATGCGAAAGCTCCAAAATAATGATTTTATGAAAAAGCTGCCAAGAACGAAAGTTCCTGGAATGAAGGAAAGATAAGTGAAAAATAAGACGAGAAACCCTAACTTCTCTCTTTGTGGAACCTCGGCATGGTTGTGATTATAATATTCTTCTTGTCAGCGCGGTTTTGAAGACTTTGTCACTAGCCTGAAGAGATATTATAGTTTCCTCAAAGGCCCAGTCCACCACCGCAAGAGCGGAACAACGCCACTCTACGTCAGTTATGGTTAGTAACCAAAACGACGTACGTCAGGCTTCTAAAAGTCTACACCTAAAAAACACGCTGGCAGAAAAAATTGACCATTGTAATGATACACAGCGATATTACTATCATCTTGTACAAAAAACCCTCTTCAACTGTGTCCTCAGCTCTTTCTTCGAAGAAGATACGGTCCGGTAGAGCAAAAAACCAAAACTGTATTCTCTGTGAGAAGGCATATTATATAATTAGCACCGAAAGGCCGTTTCGATCTTTCTGAAATTAGAATCATCACAAGCAACGAAGGTGAAGCTTCTCCAAGAAATGTCTACTGATAGCATGTAGCAAAGTGCAGAAGCCTTGTTGGTGGAGCTTAGTGGCAGAACGAAGGCTCATTTACTGTCTCAACCATTTCTGAGCAAAAGAAGAGGAAAAGGATTTTGAGTACTCGTTTTCTGGATCTTGCGCCTCTTTCCTTTGGATATCTGTAGACTTTTTCAACTAGGAAACTATTGCACTAGAGTTTCGTAACGATTGTATAGAATTTGTAAAGTACGTACCAGCGCACAGTACAGAGAGTGTCTGTTCAACCAAATTAAGATGGTCAAACTCAGGAAAGAGCTGATCAGTCCACTGTTAAAGCGAATTGCCATAAGTCGACTTGATCACCTGCTGTACCATTTCAACGCTATTTCCCCTCTAGCATGGATATATAATGCTTATATGTATACGTGTGTACAGTATATGCTAGTTCAACGATCTTTTCGCTTCCCTCGCTTCGCGTCCTCCCCCTACTCTGCTAGGCTCCCTACATCCTTTCGGCTGCATGAGACGCATCTAACAAACAATCTTTAGGCTAGCTGGTTACCATAGCTAAAACTCCTTAGCTTCTGAATACTAACGAAAGAAAGCTCAGCTACCAAACATGGCATATTTATTAATTTGTATTAGACTGTGTTTTGATGCGAGTAATGGGACGTTACACCTTCCTTCTAAACACTTACACATGTTCTATACATTCATTTGTATTTTGGTCTTAAGCGGTCGATATTTGATTTGTGCACCGCTTTTCGCCTTGCCATTGCGTAGCACTGGTTGACCCTATCCAACGACTTTTCGTTCCATTTCCGACAAACAGTAGTTTCAATTTTACAAGTTATGCAAGAAAGATGAAGATAAGCATAGTGATTATCCTGCGTTCTAGATCAACAAACTGCCCTTGCAGAAATCAAAAACTAATTGGGTTTTTCAGAAGAGGGATCAATCATCGAGACCTTTTCAATGCAATCAGACCTTTCCTTCCTAAACGTCAAGCACTAATGGGGTAGAACAAAAGAAAAGCGAACCCAGCTACCCCCGACATCTCGTCTCCATAAGCAGTCGCCCAGAATCCGAGACGCGCTAGCGGCTAATGTTAACGTCTTTTGTCTAGTACAATTAGCTCAAAGTTTACGATATTGTCAGATAAGAGGATATTAAAGGCGGAGTTCACGATTAGAACAGAGCCTATACGAATCAAGTAGAGGTGGTCAGTGGTGCGGTGATGAAGAAAAACCATGAGAAACGGCCCAGAACCCGAGAAATGGGACCCTCTTCCTTGCCCGTTGATTTCCGCACTGATGCATCGGTGCTGCCCTCTTCAACGCTAACCTCTCTGCTGAACGGCAGAGGCTTGTGACGAGATTAGCCAGTCGGGCGTACCGTACCGGTAGCGCCGCGGGGAGGGTCATGCTAGATCGCCGGGGCATATCCTTCTCTGTGAATGCGCGTCGGTCCAAATGGTTAACTCACCTAGGGGAAAGGCAAGGGAACCCTTAGAGAGTCTGCCAACTCACCTAGTTTAAAGGCAGGCGGACCCTTGGAGAGTTTGGCTTTCTTTCCACTAGGTGAGTTTCCCCTTCTTCGACCTTCGACCTCACAGTGAAATCTTTCTTCATGGCTTAGCCCCTCATCGTTCTTCGCTTTTTCTCCTCAGTAAAATAAATCAGTTCGAACCCGTCAAGTACCGTTATGAAATGGCTTATCCATTACCTCAAAAATCCATTACCGCATAATAGCCAAGTTGTTCAGCAATAAGCCATTCAATAAAGTGGAGAACGATGGAAGTGATTTTCACTGGTCCAATTCTGCATCAGGTACGGTGGACTTGGCATTCTGTCAGCTCCCCTGCGTTGCGTGACAAATCCAATGAAAACGATGTTCTACGATGGAAAGCAGTCATAAACATGATGCAATAAAAGAAGATGACTAGGCGAAATTTCAGAGGAGAAATTGGACATGGATGTTCCGATAAAATTGCGAAAAATTGGTGT
>MU874250.1:0-10190 GCA_036418205.1 Ostertagia ostertagi
AATGAACTTTAAGGAGGAGCTAGGACACATACTAAATTGCGTAGGATCAACTCGTTATCAACGTTGGCAGCGTAATGCAGTGCACTACGTCGTGATCCATCCGTGGTTACACGCGTAGCATCAGTGTGTGCACTGAGAAGAAACAGTACGCTTTCCAGATCATTTGACTTCACTGATGTATGTAGCAAGTTTTCACCTATAACCACAACACGTGTAATAGTTTCTGAGATCTCCTGAGCTCAAGTATGACGTGAACATAAATCGGAGCATGAGTGCAAGTTGTTCAATATACCGCAGTTACGATGGTACCCTTATGAGAACACATAAAGGAAGGTGAAAGGTGCAAAGCTCATGGCGAGGTCGAAAAGGACTACGGTCAGCTATCTGCTTCGCAATACTGGTGCCGCACAACAGACATATGATCCAGTAATCGGATGTCGGATTGAACAGAGCTTTTCGTCCCTCCAGGTTTAGTTACTGCCCAGAGGTGACATATAAAATGAGCTCATTGCTCCTTTTTCTTCAGTCACCGTAAAAGGAAAAGAGGAAAGCGTCCAGCGCAAACCAGTTATTTTCTGATAATGGCACTTTCGGGATGTGCCACGTTTTTTTTGCTTTTCCTTAGAATCACAGCGCTATTTGAAAGTGATGACCTAGTATCTCAACAACAGCATCTATCAAAGTTCAATGGGCTGAGCCAGTCAGCACGTCATATCTGATCTCCTCATCAGATGTACAACTGCTACCTAGCAAACATTTAGCCGTGATGTCTAACATTTTGTCCCACCAATAGCCAAACCGACATTGATATAATAGATTTGTTCTAGCTGTGTTTTACTTAGATTTGTTTTATTATTATTTTTTATTTGTTCATGCACATGAAGAGCGCACGAAAAGATTATTCAAAACATAATAGATGAATAATCTGCGAAATAGTTGGTGATTGTCTTGTAAACATATTTATATCGTTGTAAACATATTTATATTACATTAAGCATTTTCATATCACATTTGTTTTATTACAGGCCTGCTGAACCCTCGCCTGAGCAATTATGATGTTCATAGAGGACTGCATGCGCAGGATGATCAAATTTCATCATAATAAACAATATTGGAGTGCAGTGATTTCTGATAAATTTGAAATACGTACCACTCCCATTTGTCTGCAATGCAACATGTGGTAGACGTTTGACTATCGCAGCAGCTAAGCTGAAATATAGCGAGTTTAACGCAATTATCTCAACTTCTGAACAACAGAGGTATTCATGAAAGAATTGCCTCAAAGTCGACAATCCATTACCGCGTGTTCCTTCGAGAAAAGCGCTTGTGAGAACGGAGTCTGTCCCATCTTGTCACGCACCGAAAGAAACTCTACATCACTGGCCTTCAACAGTTCCAGCAAGGCTTCAGGATTGCGTTGCGTTGTCAGACGGCGAGGTGACAAGCAGGCGTCGCTGTGAGTCTGAAACATGACAATTTTCGCGTTGATAAATCCCTTATATGGGCATGCGCGACACGAATTCGCTCCACACTCAAGATTCTAATGGCATTTGAATGTGATTTGGCCGACTACAATGACTAGCGGTAACCAGGCCGCATGTACGATCGACTGTGTTTTTTGCAGTATTACTGTATTGATTCTGTGAGGGACCAAAGTAACTGTAACCACTGAGAAACACCGGTTCTTAGTACTAACACTAATCTTGTACCTTCACTATTTGACATCGGATCGTGCGCCACTTGCCACTAAACCACCTCGCTCATCGGTATAAGTGCTACAAAAATATTTAAGAATGGTTACAGACCTGAACAGCGAGGTTTGTTTTTGCTTTGACAAGAGCGCCGACAAGGGCAGTCATTTTTGAAGAGACTGCTCTATGAATAGGTGCCTCCTCCTTTTCGATCTCAGGCTCGCGGGATATTCGAACCGCATCACTGTCACAGCCACTGAAAACGCGTTACCCACTTTACAACATACTAGGAAAGGAACACGTAGGACAGGAGAAGGTGTATGAAATCGCACTGATCAATTCGAGTAGCAAAGCCTTAATGGCAAAGGTTATCATTTCTGAATTACCATGGCCTCCAATGTAAACATCTCTCAAACTGGACTGAGTGAATTTACTATTCACTACGCATTTGTTCAATACTCAATAACGCCCACCTTTCGACAAGAAACACTGCTGCTCGTTCATCACCAACATCAATGAAATGATGCAACATAGTCTGTATAAATGATCCATCAGCAGTACTAGACTCCAAATCACATCCTAGAGAAACCAGCAACGAAGCGCACTCATAGTGTCCTGAAAGGGACAGCATGCTTGGTAAGGCTATTGTGTGAATAAGAGCGAGGGAAAAGTCACATCCACCATGGCGTGAGAAGAGTAGTGGTAAATTACAGTGGTGTTAGCCGACGACCACGTAGAACTCGCAGAATTACAGCTAACTTCATCAAAAGTATATATGAACAAACCTTCACTCAAAGCATGTTTGAGAACTGTGTAACCGAAACCACCATTAGTCCGCTCGTTGATATTAACACCAAGTCCACATATGGTCTTCAAAGTGTCTTTGAGGCCATAAAACGCTGCCATTTCGAAACAACTTCGACCTTGTGAATCTCTGAAAAACCGGCCGCATTAAACAAATACACGAGAATTCCTGAACGAAGAACTAACTTGATTAGGTGCTTTGCACCATGCTCAAGGAGAAAAGTAGCCCCCGCATCGTCCGACTTCAATACACGCTGAACAAGCAAGGTATTTCCTAACGTGTCCTTCTCTTCAATATTGGCTCCAGCTGAAAAAAAAACGCATTTCCCATGGAGGTGACCTTCATACACCAACGAGTACCTGTAACTAATATTTTTGCGCAGTCTCGCAACCGTTCGTCCAGAGCGTAGCTTAAAAGGCCACGAGCGGTCCAATCAACACCTAAATCCCATTCGACGTATCATCATCAATGTCATTGACTAAGGAGGATGTTTTGCACATGAGAAACTCACCTTTTGCTTTCTTTGCAAATATTGCCAGCATTTCAGGACCACTTGAAATAGCTTTGTGTAAGACAGAGTTCTGTCCCGAACTAGACATTCTCACTAGGGCGCCCTTGTCCAAGAGCAAAGCGACTAAGCTCACGTTATTTTGCCGCACAGCCACCTCTAAAGGAGTTTCGCCCTGAAAAGTTGGTTTTTTCATAACGATAATGAGTGGGCACAAACAATGCAATGGTAAATGTCAAAAAATGCAGTTGAAAAGGGAACGTTTAAAGGAAGATAGGTCACCCACATTGCTGTTAACCGCGTTTATAGCCGCCTCGTTTTCCAGCAGAAATTGCACAATTTCAGCATCTCCATGTTGCACAGCAATATGAAGCAACGAAACTTGAAAAAAATGAGAGTTGAAAAGGGACAAGGCATAGAACTCTGCAACTAACCTCCATTAATGCAATGGTTCACGGCGGTCACGCCTCCACAACGCACGATTTCTCCACTCAGTTCTAAGTCATTTCTATCGTACAGAGCAACAGATAATGGTGATTTCCCTTCATTATCTGCTTTTAATACGTCAGCTCCGTGTTTGAGTAACACCTTTGTGAGGGCGATATGACCCACCACAACACTCAAAAGTAATGCAGTCCTAAATGAGACGATAATATTCTTATTATTCGAGGAAGGAAAAGAAAAAAAGACGTGCCTAACAGAAAAACGCTTCACCTTCCTTCCGCATCAGCCACGTTCATATTTACATCTTTCAGCCGCGAATCGACCCATTCAGCCATACTGCTCTGATTCAGAGTTGAGCACGCAACATAATGAAGCGGAGTGAACAGTGTTTTAGTTTGAACGAAATTTAAATCAGCTCCAGCTGAGGCTAAAAACTCACATGCAGTGACATCACCTGAAAGAAAATTAGCACTTTGAGCGTAAATAGCACAACGATTCACATTAGCGTTCATTCTAATGAAAGCTTAACAAAGAGCATGTAAACAAACCTGCCTTTTTCTATCATCCGCATCATAATGGATCGGCCTTCGTTATCAGTAAGATTACAGTTTACATTTTTCTTCAGTAGTTGGGACGCGATGCTCATGTGACCCAAGGTTAAGGCTAACTCCAATGCGGACAATCCCTTTTCGTCAACAGCGTTAATGACGGTGTGAATCTAAATACTGGGTAAAAATTTTCATGCTCATCTTTCCCGAGGTTCTTCAAACAATGTTCAAATTTGAATGTTTGCGTTGCATCAGAAAAGCTGAACTACTATCAAAATGCTGACGAATTTGCCTCACTAGGAGTAGACTTGACCATTAGCTTGTACAAAATATGAGATATCGTTACCTTAGAATCATTTTCGATGAAGTATAATAAAAGAACGTCTTCACGATTGAGTTGTACGACTGAATGAAGAACATGAGGCGAATTCCTGAACATTCAACTGATTGTCTAATTTTCGCTTGAGAAGTGATCAGATACGCTCAGCTAAAGATATTTTTAGATATTATTTATATATTATATAAATGATGGGCTCCCATTACCATGCACTTCATTCACTATGTTGGTGATGGACACAATCGATAGCTGTGGAAAGACAGAAAATATAAAAAGGAGGACCAGGAACTGGCTACTACTGCAGCCCGAAAATTTCATAACAACAGTGCCATGTCAGGACAAAGATCACTGATTTTAGAGAGCCCGAATAACATCAGAGCTCCCTTCATAGAATAAGGAAAAGAAAAGGAATATGCGCTTGCAGATCTCAATACTTTGATGATCTGCAGTTTCACGCCGAATCTATGATATGGAGTTCCACGCTTAGCTTAAACCTGGATATAAGATGACGAATATATTTTTGAGGACAATGAACTCAACTATATAGGACGAGATACTTTACTATATGATATGACGCCAGAATTATTGAAGCTCCGGTACCTGCAGCGGTAGAAACAGAAACAACTTCATTCCGACTATCAAGACGTTAACAACCCACTTTTTTAAAAGTCGAAAGAGTGAAGGTGCAGACAGATGCGAAAACTGCTGCGGCTTGAACTCATTCCAGTGAGCAGCAATGATAGCACAGCAGTAATCGCGCAGCTCCACAATACCTTCAAGGTCAGCAAAATCGAAAAGCGAGATGCAATTTTTAACATCAACACGGATTTTCAACAGCTGAATACACCTAAATGCTTCCAGCTTTTATCTGACTTACTAGCAAACAAATGGAAATAGAAATATGGAACAAAAGTGGAATCGCAAATCATTACCTTGCTTGGAGCCCGCTGAAGTGGAACCGGAATGCGATTTGACATACTTCCTGTAGGAGAGCAGTGTCGAACTGTGAACGAGGAAGGCTATCTGTATACATCCATCGGTATACAACGTCGAAAGCCTTCAAGGAGGCATCTGTAAGAGCAAACCGCAAAAATGGATACAATTTCACGAAATGCAATCAGACACTGAAGTCGAAAAAATCTCGGGACATCTGAGTTTCTTGCCTATTACAAACAGAATTGGAAGTTATACCATAACAAGAGAGTTATAACCAGAAGATGAATAAACCAAAGGAGCGCCGATTAAGTCTCTCATTCCAAAATTCCTCCCTCCCCCTTTCGAAATGGCTCACTGGATCCATACTATTGTAAATGTTTATAATGTTTTACGTGGCTTGCACTGCCTTGGGTACACCATCACGACCAGCCTCCTTTCATGAGTGACGGCACCTGACTCTTTTTTCCCTTTAAAAAGAACTCGAATGTGAAAATAGTGCTGGCGGTACCTGGTATTTCAATGGAATCCGTGGACTCGAGATCGTTCCAGTGATTACTTCTTGCCACTAATAGAAATTTGTGACACTTCAGCTCGCGACCACCAACACAAATGACGAGATCACTGAAAGCACTTCACTAATAAGGCCTTAAACCAAAAGCCCGTAGAGCTTGAGAAGGAAAAACCAAAGCTTTTGTATTTGGATAGATTCTTAAAGATGCGCAGATCACATTGCAAACATGGGAATTGATTCCCTTAAATCGCTTCAATAATACTGCCCAATAAACACCGAAGAAAATGGAAATGGAATAGCGCAACGTATACTAATACTATATCAAAAACTAAAAAGCACCAACCTGAAAGCATGGTTTTCAAATAGGTTTTTCAAGGTGGCGCATAGTTGTCCACCCAAGGTAGAGGTATCCGGAACCTGATCAGGATCAACCTTGCTTTGCAAAGCAGCGTATTTCTGTTGGAGATCCGCATACTTGTTAAGTAGCTCAAGATGCTCCTCACGCAGCAAATCCAGATGGTTCAATGAACTCATCAAGTGCGAAAAGCCATCATCTTTTTGTCCGGTGCATATCTTATACGCAATTTTGCGTGGTGCTCTCCCACTATTGCAGAAACCATTCGAATTCGTTTTTGAAATTTTATTGTGTTCTATCTTGCAGTTTCCATCATTCTAATGTTGATAGTTTTTGTTTTTATTGGGCATGTTAAACTACCATGAGGTCCATATTGTCAACTCCCGAGAATAGGTGCTCTTTCTGTGTGAAGAAACGTATTTTAGCACTTTAGCCATGCTTACAAACTTTTTTTTAAACCAAATTATCACTGCGAAAGTATCCAAGACACTTCAAACTGAGCCTCTTTTAGGAACTTGCTTTATGTAATATGAGCACTCCTGACTCTTCAAATTTCTACACCATTTCCTGGGTGCTTGACTTACCGACCACCAATGTGCCATTAATCTCTGGCTGTATTCGAATTGGTGTTCACGAATCTGTCGCTTATTTCTTGTTTCTCCCAGAAATTCGAACTAGATGTGCAGTATTTCAGTACTTTTATCTTGGAAGTTTTCAAGTTATAGATTATCATCATTGAAATCGGGGCGCCCCTATTGAAAGTAGCAGTCGATGTAGAGGCAATCTTGAAGGGAGTGTAGAGCCATCTCAATAAGTAGCACTGATAAGAGCTGAGGAAATAGCTTGTATAATCAATCCTGTCTGATGTCTGTGAACGTTCGCAGGAAGGGCGAAGGTGCCATGCACTTGATTGTGGCACTGTAGACCTGCGAAGTGATCTTACCACCTTGTACCAGATACTGTACCCCAACACCATAACCTACCGTGAACCTTCAGAACCTCTTGACCCCACTGAAGTCGGACCGTTATGGTTTTCATGGTGCAGTAGGATTTGGCCAAACTAAACGACTGTATAGCTTTTCCAACTCACACACCAATATCTTCTTCACTTCAGCTGTGCTTGATTTCTAATTTCAGATATGAGATGTTCTCAAATGACCAAGTGTTTACGGAACATCATGCTCTCAATGGGCTACCACAGTTAGCGAAACTAATTAGAGGTGTACTTGACAGGTCCATCAAAAAAGTTGGCGAACGGGATGTGAGTTATTTTCCCACGGTAAACGCTCATTTTCAGTCTACATTTCGGTTTGGGCTGCAGCCACTTGGCGAGTATGTACGCTAGTCAGCTAATATCGGTCCTAATTCCGAAAATCGAGACTAGGTAAACGGTATCATGACAGATTTAATCCAGCGACACACAGATCATGCCTGTCTCAGTTATTGGACCTAATCTGAGCAAGCAACATGCTGTTCCCTCAGAGTATGCGGCTCCCCCACTTTCTTCACGATTTGGGGCGCGGCCGCGGCAAACCCGGCCGAGTATGCGCCATCAGCTTACCTGAGTATTCGACGTTACATTGCGATACGTAATGTAACGTCGAATACTCAGGTAAGCTGATGGCGCATACTCGGCCGGGTTTGCCGCGGCCGCGCCCCAAATCGTGAAGAAAGTGGGGGAGCCAGTGATGAGGAGGCCAGCGCACTTTGGTTCTTGACCGAACCAAGTCGAAAGTCTTGCCAACAGCAAGCTCCCTCTGTCGCCTCTACTTGTATACTTAAAGGAATCTCCACGGAAAAAGCTCCGCCCTCATTACCACAGAAAACGATACCTTAAAGGAATCTTCCACGGAAAGAGTGATCATTTTGTCTTGTGTGTAGGATTAGTATTATCGAAACTAACGCTTATGTTCCGTTCTTTTTGCTATGCTCATGAGGCTAGGGGCCTAAGGGGTATCGTTTTTCTAGGTAATGGAGGCGGAGCTTTTTCCGCGGAAGATTCCTTCAAAGCCAAGGTCCGTGATTTCTAGTATAGAAGTTAAAGCACTTGCCCGGGGAAATGCCAGTGCTACGCAAACGAAACATTAACAGATTTTTGGGATGATTTGACAAGGTCAAGGCGCTAAGACTCCATAATGCAGCACTGGCCCCGCCCACACCATTGATCCCGCCACAAATCGGGCTATTCCGCTTGGCTGCTAGAGACGGAGGTTCTTATTTTCGTTCTCGGTTTGTTCCCGTTTTTCAATGCTGACGCCACCGCTTCACATTCTCCGCTTGGCATGTATACCTGTCACCTGCAAGCGCAATGATACATCAGCTCGCTACTAACATTGCCTTTAGGTTTAAATAGGTACTATAATGATCACGATTTTCATATTATGCATTAAAACAATGGCTCCCTTATTTTTAGGCTGCCATACGAGACATTGCCACAATTGTTTCAAACTGCACATCCTTTTACATCAGTGGAGCTGACACGCATGTATATCCCCTGAACGCCTTAGTTGCGGATCTGTGCTCGCTAGCACTTAATGTGGGCATCAGTTTATTATACTTATTACAAGCAGGCTCTTGAAAGAATGATTTCTTTACAGGAAGTGAGAGAAAACGGTGAAAAGTTGACGAAGAACCGTGTCTCGTGCAAAACGGCATGTTTCGAGCTGGCGACCAGTGTGCTTAACAAATTCTGCGAAAGTCCATTTCCCTTTATTTGTTTTGCTGGCTATTCCAGACTGATTAAATATCGAGTATATCTACAAGTGTAGAAATTTTCAGAACGGCTTCTATGCGAAGACTACGCTGTGTACCTCGATTACGTCTTCACAGTCCTTGATGAACCTTTCTTGAACTCTCAGTTGTGGATGGAAGACGATGTTTCTAACGTTCTAGTCAAATTCTTAGTGTCTTCTGTATCACTAGTCGCAGATGATTATTTGAAAAGTTGGTTGACATTTATGGTGGCTTAATTTCAAAATGGGCTTCACATTGTCTGGGGAAATCATTTCTGCACGTTTGGCGTATTGGCAGCTGCCAACTATGAAAACATATTTACTAATATTTATAAAATCACTAGATAATTAGTGCAACTGTATTTTTTTCCTGAACTTCTTCATTTTAGTTATTTTACAGGACTCTTGTCAGTTGTCTGGCGCCGGTTTCCACAAGTCGTGGAAAACACTGGAAGATCTTGTAGCAATTATTTACGCATATCTTTGGTACTCTTGAAGAACCTGCATAAGACATCTATGATATCAGGCGATTCTGGCTACAAGCTCATTAGTGACCTAATTGAGAAGTTATTCATGGCTTTGAGGAAGAAAGACATCAATAAGTAGGAACTGGCTATTTTAAATGTTTACTCATTTTCCCAATTTTTATAGCTCTAATTATTTTAAGATGGGACAGCCACGTCAAACACGCTCTCGACTTGCTTTCATTTCTGATTGATGAATGGGGTATAGAGTGCAGGGACTCGTTGCTGAACCACTGTATACCTCTTGCCACAACGCTTGTAGAAAAACTCGATTTCTCAACAGCTTCAAGTGACTTGGTAATCATTCTTCTTTCTATGCTTTCTGAATTCTTCTGAGTATCGGCGTAATCTTCAAAGGCTACATGGAACTGAATTATCGAGCTGGGGTGCCTAGTTGTTAGTAATGCAGGCTCATGTCTGTACCCCTACCTCTGTTTGTGGACCGCAGTCCGTTCAATCTCTGAGACCGGTGTCATGATCAGCGGTGGACTCGAGGTTCTCACAGCGAAAATGTTTCGCACTGCGAAACCCGCAAAGGTCACTTTCTGTCCTAATGAGCCATACCCCCGGTGTCAGGCTTGGCGAATCGGTGGACCAGGCTGTAAAGGCACGAATAAAGAGTTCTAAGCTCTCCGTGAGGAGGGCCGATCAAGGAGGAGCCAGTGAACTCAAGATTGTGGCAGAAGATGCCTTGGATTGGGCAAATTAACGGCACAGTACAATCAGCGGGGATTTTTCAGATGAGATGCTTTCGAATAGCTTTCTCTTTAGTGTGGCTTTCATTTTGGTTGTCACATCT
>MU874256.1:0-11272 GCA_036418205.1 Ostertagia ostertagi
AAGTCCTTAATTTCGATAAGCTTTTTGTTGTCAGCGTATTCGTCTTCACATTCCATGATTGCTTTCTGTAAACAGCTCTTCTCCGTGGATGAAAACAATAGGTAACAAGATGTCCGAAAATTCACAAAAATAAGCATAGAAGCCCAATCCGGAGCGAAAAAGTTGTGCGAGAACCCAACTTTTGTATGCGTGCTATGTATTCTTTCCTTCTTTGGAGCTTAAAAGGCACGCTCCGGGATGAGGCGCGATCGCCTGTTCCATCCCAAAGGTAGTAGATGTGGGCCCCTTTTGCCGCTTGAAAGTGCGCGACAAAGGCGCAAGGAGCTCGTCCGACCCGCAACTCACACCTTCGTCCGCAAGCCCCACCCTCCGCTGTCGGTTGCCACGTGGCGCTGCTTGAAAAGCGCGGGCGCATTTGAGGCAGCGGTCCCATTGCGACCCAATGTCATTGGCACTGGAGCAACTAGAGTTAGGTTCGTGAAACTCGTCCAACGCGCCCCTTCTCTATCCCAAGGTGGAATGTGCGGCTGAAATAGGGGAGGTCTCTGTGCGGGGCGTAATCGGTGGTTTCGTTTGCTTTCCTTCTCTTTTCAGACCACCTCCCACCTCTAGCTTCATAACTGAACGCTTTTCCACACCTATTTTATCCCGAATCTTGCCTTATACTCACCAAGTAGTCCATCAAGTAAAGGCACGCCCCATGTAAAAAATTGGTATGGTGCTTCCCATGCTCTAACGAGCCTAACCCGGGCAAGTAAGTAGAGCCAATGTGCGAATGCTATCGTCACCTTCCCTTACTCTTGAATCGCCGGTACACCGCTCGAACCACTGGCGCATTGTTTGAATCGCTGGCAAATCGCTCGCGATTCGCTGGAATCACAATGTCTGCAACGGCCATAGTGCCACCACTGACAGTTCCGTTCGGCGACATTGGTGAATATTGTGTGCTTGCTGGCACCTCCATCTCTCTCGAGCTGGGCTCAAGGTCAGTCTACTACCGAAAGCCCACTTCGTTTCTTGCTGAAGAATCATCTTACAGACGAAAAATACGATTTGAAGAAGAGACTCGAAATCGACCTCACTACTCTTTCCAGCTTGGAACTGCCGACCTCTAATGGTAAGAGCACGGCATAGACTCTCCGGTGAATCGTTGGCAATATGCCACTGGTAGTGATGGTCCATTTATTTATTTATTCATTTATTGCACGAAAAGTGCACCAACAGTGCCATTAAATTATTCCATATTCATGATGGATACCGCTTTTGTTGAGATAATGTTAACGAAAAATTTTTGAAAGATTAGCACTAATTTTCGGATAACCTAAGTACACTGCGTCCCATAATTATAACTCCACCCAAGAATTTCCCAAAATCTCACAAATTTAGATGTTTTAGAAAAAGTCTCTAATGTGGCAGTGTGTCAAATACAAATACGAAATCCCTTATAAGCATCATCTTCCAACTTGAGATCCCAGGAATTTTTTCTAATAATTTTTGTTCAAAAGGCCACTTGGCCAACGTCCCAAAATTATAACTCCACCTCATGTTTTTCTATTATTTTTCACTTCCGTTTCGCCAAACTTTTTTATGTGCTAACATCCTACTTCTCAAGGGGACAGTATGATAGAAAATGCTGTCTGACTTTTTAAAAGGTCAGGTCGTCGCAAAAACTACTAATTAGGCAATCGCACAAGATTTTGACCAAATTCACGAGGAGCTCGAGAATTTTTTTTCAGGGATTTTACATGATATGGAGTTGAGAAGAGCTCCAAAGGATCTCCCCTTGCTTTTCGGTAGAAACAAAGGCCGTGTCACAGAAGAAACATCCTTTTTTATGAAGCCGTGCTCTGCCATCAAATCTTCTTCGGAACTTAATGGCTCAACGGAACAATGTTTTTTTGCTTGCGAATAAGTCCCAAGTTGATTCTCGAGTGGAAAGCATCATCTGTGGCAGAAAACCATGGCGAAAATTGAGCCCATTTTCCACAGAAAGATGCCAACGGAGCCGACTGGAATAAGGTTCGATTTTGCTCGATATGTTTTTCTTTTCGTGCTTTTCTCATCCTTAGTAGCTTTTCTCTTCGCGAAGCACTACCAGGAGAAAGAAAATGCCGAAGAGAAAGACAGACAATCAGTAATGAATCGCAAGTAAGAGCGAACCTTACTACAGTCGGCTCGGATGCACCTTTCCGGAAAACTCAGCAAGAATTCCGCCATGGTTTCTTACCACAGATGATGCCTTCCACGTTTTCCACTCGAGAATCAACTTGGGACTTATTCGCAAGCAAAAAACATTGTTCCGTTGAGCCATTTAAGTTCCGAAGAAGATTTGATGGCAGAGCACGGCTTCATAAAAAAGGATGTTTCTTCTGTGACACGGCCTTTGTTTCTACCGAAAAGCAAGGGGAGATCCTCTTGGAGCTCTTCTCAACTCCATATCATGTAAAATCCCTGAAAAAAATTCTCGAGCTCCTCGTGAATTTGGTCAAAATCTTGTGCGATTGCCTAATTAGTAGTTTTTGCGACGACCTGACCTTTTAAAAAGTCAGACAGCATTTTCTATCATACTGTCCCCTTGAGAAGTAGGATGTTAGCACATTAAAAAAGTTTGGCGAAACGGAAGTGAAAAATAATAGAAAAACATGAGGTGGAGTTATAATTTTGGGACGTCGGCTAAGTGGCCTTTTGAACAAAAATTATTAGAAAAAATTCCTGGGATTCAAGTTGGAATTTGATTGTTTTACTAGCGATTTTCGTATCTGTACTTATACACTTTCCACAGGCAGGGGTTTCCTTTTTCTTAAACAGCATCGTAAATTTGTGAGATTTTGTGGGAAAATTTTTGGGTGGAGTTATAATGATAGACGCAGGTATTTGAAAATGCCTTTCTGTATACTCGCACCCTCCCCTTCAAAAAGCGAGAAAGTGTCGGGTGCAGACCATGCACCACAAGTGACGACGGCCTTCACAAAATGTTAATGTTTTCTGCCAATGAAATGATTAGCCTGTTGCAGTTGTATTCTATCGATTGTCACTAATTACAACTATCATTTTACCAGAAATCAGCTATCACTGTGTAACAACTTCTAATTAGGCTTCTACTAGAAAGCGGTCGTCATTTTGTGGTGTTGACTACGTACTGGTCTGCACCCCTCAACTTTCTCGCTTATTGAAGTGAGTACCATGATCGTTGGTAACTTTCAAATGGAGGACAGAAATTGACAAAATTTCTTTTCTAAGATTTTGATTCGTTCTTTCTTCCAGGAATGTTATCACAGCAAAAAGCGCCTTCATTCGTGGAAGTGGGTACCAACTTGCAAATCGGTCTTCCTATACGACAAGCGATGCCACACATAATTTATCAGCGCAAAAGTTGTGCCCATCTTCTTCTGTTACAACGTAGCGATACTTATGAGGACTTTACAGCAAGGTAGTGTAACAATACTTCCTATTTCATCGTAAGTAACATTATTTTCTCTTAGTGGGTGTGCGTCAATCTTTTCTACGTCTCCAACTATCTGAGCACTCTGGGAGACGACCAATGGGCAAACTGAGCTTTCTTAAGTAATGCTACCGGTTAGAGTTGAACCAAAAACATCTACTGCGACGGCATTAAAGGCTGCTGTCTTCTACATAATGCAAAAATAGTAATGATGGCTGGTAAATGGACAGCGAATGAAAAAAGAACGGTGAAAACAGATAGTACAGCGATTTCCTAGCCAAAGGAAAATGAGAATGGTTCGCTTTTAGTTGCTCGTGGTCGACATTGTTTTTGGTTTACAAAGTAACCTTTCTAGCAACAAGATAGTGTTCATTTCTCAACATACATGCTTTCCCATGTTGTTACCTATCAACAGGTATTTTTAGGTATTGTTATTTTTTGCTCGCTCGGAGTGAGGGGCGAGACTTATAAGGTGGGCGAAACCACTGGCATAAGAAGAACTTTTGAGACCGAGAGAAACCGTTGGAGGAGTCCTCTATAGGCCAGCTGTTCGCTGAGAGGTAGTAGGATCCAAGTTTCGTATTCAGTTGCGGAACGTATATAGGTAAAATCTGGGCAGTTTAAGCCAGTTCACATTATAGACGCATTTCCGCCAGATCGATCCCATTCGGTCGATTTTTGGAAAAGTCCTGTCGAGTAAAGTTGGGCGTGCCTTGACAGGCCCGCCAGATATTTTGACCGCGCGCGTGCTCCTCGAATGTACGCGTATATACTCTCTGCTCGACAAGCCTCGCCGTGCCGCAGTATCCAGCTATCATACACGACATCATGACCCTCAGGTGGGGAAGAATTCGAATCAGCAGATGGGGAGGCGTTGGGAGGGAAAGTGTTGCGTCAAAATTTTTCGACACAGGGCATTGTCCTGATTTGGGCCTACCAGGGCGAATGTTGTAACTCCCACGAACTTCAAGAAAGGAGAAAACTAAGTGTATCGGTAAGATCTGACGCGCAAGTCCAAATGATGGTACTAAAACTTGCTACGCGAACTTCGTAAGAATGTTGTGAGCCCAAAAGTTGCAAAAGAACGCTAATGATGAGGTGCAACCTATGTGAAACACGGTTGCTTTTTGCCTGGAACTTGTTCTATAAGGGTGGTGCCCTGATTACGAATATGAGACTCGTTTTTGGCGCAGAGCCACGGCGACTGTTATTCCATCCAAGTAAGCTCGCCTCAGTAACGTTTTTTTTGCCAACTTTGAAGGCTCATAACTTTCTTAGGAAATTCACGTAGCAGTTTTAGTGTCCATATTTGGCAATCAGCGTTAAGGACTCTCGATACCTAGGTCTCCTTCCAAAGTTCCATGGAAGTTCAAAGCATTTTCTGGTTTGTGTTAATCTAACACTTTGAAAAGCAATCTGATGGCGAAGGCGAATACCGTTTCAGAAACACACAACCAATTCAGAGGCCGAAACAATCCATTACTGTGGACCAGAGCCTTTAGATTCAGGTAGAAGAAATAAAGCAGATCAAAGATTTCGCATCGAACACAGTCTCACTTTTTTCGAGACCTATTGGAAAGTGGCGCGATACTTGTTCTCACAACTAATGATGAAGGAGATGCGGCTCCACACTGTCTGGTCCCTTATCAATACGCAACTTCTTCGCTCTTTAGGAGCGCCTCACTTCCAACTTTTTTCCCATTTGTTTGCGAAAGTTGCACTGTCACGGTTCCTCAAGCAAATCTTTCATCCTACTTTGTGAACAACCCGTTTATCAGTCCTATTTGTCGAAACAGAGCTATTATAGCAAAAAACGTACCGGTGTGTACAGCTGTGTGGGTGGAGCTTCATGCTGTTCTATGGCAACGAAAAAAGGCGAAAATCGGTGCTAAAAATCGGAAAACTCGACAAAGGGCTGGAGTTCACTTCGGCTTTTGAATAAGTTACGAATTTTCTAGGGGTAAAAACTTATGAGGATCAATCTTTGACGGAATAAAACTCACAACATTCAGCCGTGAGGAAATTTGATGTAAAGAACAATTTGAAGCTACTTTTCCGCTGACATTGACTGTTGTCATGTCCATTGGCAGTGAGGAACACGATTAAGGGGGTGACAAAATTTTGAGTGTAAAGGTCACAGCTTTTGCAAAAGTTAAATTTTTTGGAGTGCCTACTTTATTTAATTTTAAATAATAAGGTCCGTTTGAGTAAGGAGCAAAACGAACCATTTTAAATATTTCGTTTATGATGGTTTTTCTTAATTATTTCACGGTGGCACACCATCACATGGTCCATTACGGTGTCATCATTCTACATTATTACCCCCATTAATCATCGCATGGAATCAACCTAACGCTATTCGATAAGAATCTCAGATGGTCGTGCGATCACGTGAACATTCCTTTGCTTTGTTGGAACAAGAAATCGAACAAGAAGAGTCAGCTGTGTGGCTTCACTTAATATAAAACGTTCAAAGCCTCACATTTAACCGATGTGGACAGGTTCCAAGTCTTTGCGCTTGCACGAGTATTCATTTCAACGACTTTTTACGAAGCATCGAAAACTTCTGATTGACATAAAAGGATGAACTTATAGATGAAAGGGTGAAACTCCAGTAGGGGGCGAGGGGTACTCTCTGTTATCCTATCTGTAGTTCAAGGAAGCACTCCTCCCAGCCTGGGTTCCTACACCCTTGCGCCTAGGAAAGGATGTCCATCCCCTAGTTCGCGACCATTTCCTTTCTTTTCAGCTGGCCGAAACCTGAAAGCACCGTAGGAGTACTTCCACACTACACCGGTCCTTATCAGAAGTCATTTCAAATGGATCGATTACCCTCCCCTTCAAAAAGCCAGAAAGGTGTCGAGTGCAGACCATACACCACAAGTGACGACGGCCTCCAGAAAATGCAAATGTTTTTTGCCAATGAAATGATTAACCTGTTACAGTTGTATTCGATCAGTTGACAGTAATTACAACTATCATTTACTAAAAATCAGCTATCACTATGAACCACTACTAACCAGATTTACTTGGAGGCCGTCGTCACTTGTGGTGTATGGTCTGCACCGCACAATTTCTGGCTTTTGAAAGGAGGGTACGTGTCATGGAAACTCTTTTCCTGGCTCCCCCAAACTGGAGTTTCACCGACAAAGTTTTCCAAATTCCTTTTTCACATTAAAGTAGACAAATCTAAGACCTCGATGTACCTCAAAGCAAAAGTGTTTAGCAGTTTTGTATTAGAATTTCTCTGTCTGAACTCTTGATCAGTCAGTCCTACTCTCTCATTCGTAAATCATCAATCAGCTGTTGTCGAACACTGCAAGATTTTTTCGTTCGAATTCTTTCGCATCGAAACTCATCATATCGGCGTTGTCTTGATTCCATGAATGTCATGTGCCGTCATGGAAAACAAGAGGTCAAGCGGCGTTGGAATGCGCAGAATGCGGACAAAAACCAAGACCGCTCTAAAAGCGTCGCGAAATCGCGCTGTTTTGTTCGTCGGTGATTCAGTCAGACAGACAACCAGAGAAACAGACGACCTCTAAACTCTGCTGACACGAGGTCATCATCAAAAAATGCAATCCAGGACTTGAAGGATCCCGAATGCGAAAAAGGTGTCGGCATTGAGGCGGATTCGTCATCACAATGAGGTTTTTTTCTTTCGAATGATTGTCACAATCAAGCTACGTCACCGCTAATTTTTTTCACAGTTTTTCCTATGGGTGTGTCGATTTTGCCAATGAACCGTCTCTCATCGAAGCAAACGAGTATCAGTCCATCAGCGAGAAACGGATTAGCCATGTGATGGTGGAAAACTGAACTCGAATTTCACCCGTAATCGCTCGCGCCCCACCTAAATAGCAAGTGAAAAAGACCGGAAACACTCGCTTTCCTGGGAGGAAAGCATGCGGAAGTAAATTTCCAAATGCAGTCGAAACCATTAGTGGAATTGCTCTAAGTAACTACGAGCCGTAACGCTAACAATGAGAGTACCTCTCATGAAAAAACTCCGGGATGCCAGTTCCTGAACGAAAAATTCTATGCGACTCCCCATTCCATCTTTTATTCGTTTCGTTAAATTGCAAAAAAAAACCCTCTCCCCCTCTACCTTCCTATCGTTTATTCGTTTTGTGAAATTGTGAAAAACCCTTCCCCCCTCCAGGAAGGAAATAGACCCACTTCTGCCAATAAAACGACTCCTTTAACATCCACAAATACGCTCCTCCCGGAGTTTCTGAATGGCCGATTGGCGCTGGTGAACCCCATGTGCAAACTGATGTGTGATGATCTACTCCCACTTCACCCAGACGAGCCTAGTGTGAATCCACTAGCGCATTGGAAACAAGGGTAGAAGTGGTCAGTGGAGCGAGAAGTGGTCAGTGGAGCAGGGATGAAGAAGAACCATGAGAAACGGCCCAGAACCCGAGAAATGGACCCCTTCCTTGCCCGTTGATTTGAGCATTGATGCGACTCTCATCGCTGTGCCCTCTTCAACACTACGCTCTCTCTGCTATCTAATCACTCGCCACGTATAGACCGTGATTGAATTCGTCGGTGGACGTAACCCGCCAACCGTGCCGGCAACAGTGAGCCCATGCTAAGTCGCCGAAGGCCAGATCTTTCGCTGCTAATTGCGCGTTGGTCAGCACCCTTTCAGGAGGTCCGTCTGCCTTCCAACTATGCCATTTTCCCCTTCTTTGGCCTTCGTTCTTTTCGTGAATTCTTCCCTTTAACAAGGATTCAAAGTATAGTTTGTTTCCGAAAACCAATCACAAATAAGTATTGATCGGCTCCTCATGGTGCTATAACATGGGCCGTATGCTGAATGTTGGTAGGGGCTGCGGTCCCCGACCCGCGATGCTGAATGTTGGGGCTCCCAGCAGAGTTTCGTCGCGGGACCGGGCGGCCACTGACCGGTCCTTTGATTTTACGATTACGTTTTCACCTTTTTACTGTTTTACACTGTAGATTTGTCCACGTATATGCAGCTATATTGTTGTAATTGCTTTAGTTTATCCTTTGATTCTTTCACATATTGGAGCGTTCGTGTACGTCTAGCTGTATTGCCGTAATCTTGCCAGTCTGTCCATTCACTACTTTAGACTGAAGTTTGGTTCGCGCCTTCTATTACTTCGTGCCATATTGGTGTATTACTTCAATATGGCAATGTGTGCGTGGACGAATCTGTAATCTAGAACAGTGAAAAGACAAAAACTTCATCACAGAATTAAAGGACTGGCCAGTCACCTGTAGGTCCCGCGACGAAACTCTGCTGGGAGCCCCAACATTCAGCATCGCGGGTCGGGGACCCCAGCCCCTACCCAACATTCAGCATACGGCCGCCATGTCCACGCGACCCAAGCAAATGACCGACTTGAAAAGTTGACTAATCACTGGAGGACTAAGGTTGCGACCAATTTTCATAAAATGCGCCATGCATCTGACTACGTTTCGTACCATAGAGATATCGGAATTCGAATTCGATAAATTTCATCAATGAGCCACGACGGTCAGCCTTTACTGAATGCTTATGTTTCGGTCTTTCTTCTTACCATTAGTAGGGTTCCACCAGAAACTAATCCCAAGCAAACATACATTCTACAGCTGTAGACACAGAGTATTGGGTATAAATTTGAAGCAGTAGGCACCAATTGTCTCGTCATGATGAAACAAAGAAAAAGAAATCCATGAGAACACTAGAAGTTAGGACCTCATCTCTCTGTGGCAAAAGTAGCGTGAGAAGAGGCCGGAGATTAAAAAAATTATAGGGGACAATCAAGACGCAGACATCAACGTATTCGCAAGTTTGAGCACGAAACAGCGCGGAGAGGCATGGATGCAGACTTTTGAGGCCTACAACGCGTTCTGAACGTTAGTCGCAAACACAGTCATGGCAGTACGCTGCGGACGCAAATCTTGCATAGATGTTGCTTGCACGTAATCTTCGATTGTGGTTATTCACGCGCCAGCTTTCTTAGGATGCCTTATCTCGGTCCAACGCTCAAAAAGGAGATCTTGTTGTCACGTTCCATGCCTACGTCCTTCTTTCATCTGTCGTGGAGACTAACGACTATATGTCAAGGAATTTTACAAGTCCTTTTATGAGATGAGCTCTATTAGTAACGGATTCCCATGTAGAAGACCGCATTTTGAATACTTCACATTCCGCCTGCCCATAAAGGATAAAGGATAAAGCATTTGCCGTTGATCAATCCCTTTTTGGGATGCGGCACGCATTCTACTTCCATTTGTACATTCGTAGTGGCGTTTGAATGCGATGTGGCCTATACAATGACTTGCGGGGCCAGCCGATGTACAAGTCAGTGTTTTTATCCTCCCAGACAAGTCTGGTACCAATTAACCGACCCCGGAGGGATGGAAGGCTTGGTTGGCCCGGGCGACTCACGACCCAGGATTTGATCCCCGGACCGCTCGCGTGGTAAGCGTGCCACTTGCCACTACACCACTTCCGCCCGGATTACTTGATACAATGTTTTTGTTGCAGCCGTTAAGTCGTATATAAGTAGAACGGTAAGATTTATGATGCTTTTTGCCTTTGCGGGGAATAAGTTATGCCACTCAATCGCTTTTCCGAACATCATCACTGACGGTCCATTCCATGCGTCGCCTTTTATCACTGCGCGCAATAACCACATTTATGTGGTCGAGGAATGTGGCTTCAACGTTGACACAGATAGAACCCGATCCACAAAGATGTGACCCTTTGGCCACTTCAGATCGTTAGCTAATGAAAACCTTAATTTGGAGCATTACAGGGAAGGCCCGTTCGACCAATCTTCCATTTTTCAACTCATCCCGTAACGTGTTCTTGTAGATCGTCCTTGAGATCCATTAAACGAACACAGAAAAATGCAGTTGATCCAGAGCCCACAGAAGCCTGTTTGGATTCGAAACTGGATCTCCAAACGCGGAACACAACTTTTATCTTTTCCCTCTCCAACTGCTTATGCAGTACTTACTTGTACGTCTTTGGAGCAGTAGTATGGCCTGTTAGAGCAACAAATTGTCAATTTTTCACCATTGACGAACACCACTCCGATTGCAGCGGTGAGGGCGGTCGAATTCCTCAAATGGCTACCACATTCATCGGTCATTCGTGAATTCGCTCGAACACTCACACAGACAGAAAAAAGTGACATGAGTGGTGATGGGTGGGGAACGCCCAATTCTTCACGCTAATCACTTCCTTCTTGAAACTTTTCGATTGTTGCACGTAGCAATGCGGATGAGGCCTAGGCCAAGGAAACATTAGCGAGAGCAACGAGCGCAGTATGGCTGTACGAAACAATGAACGCAATTATCAGTTCTCAAATGGAAATGCAAATTCGGCATAGGTCAATCCCTTCAGAATAGGCTACGCGTTCGACTCATGCTAGAATCGAAATGTTTCTCACTTATACAATAGCTTGAAGCAGCTATGCCTGCGACTGCGCGGGACGAACGCTAGGGAAAAGAACAAGAAAAGGCAATGGTTTGAAGGTTAACCAAATAGAGCAATGCTTTCGAGGCATTCTAGGCAAAAGAGAACTAAGAAAGCTGCGTCTCTACAGTTCGCTAACTCCACGCCAATCGCACGTTATAGCAAATCAACCGACAATGGATCAACAGAGAATGAAAACAATATGATCTATCCATTGCGGGTAACAAAAATCTCAAAACATTTTACCACTATCCACGACTATAAGAACCTGTGCTCCGTACAAGGCAATTTTACCGATATGTCCTTGTTTCCTTTGCCTTCTCGAATACGGATTAGTCCAGCCCTGGAAACCGCAATTTCACGATGAAAAGGTTGCTCATTGGAAATAA